>OZ014464.1:9092309-9182408 GCA_963966035.1 Acleris laterana
AGTTGAAAATCCTAAGATAATGTGGTCTATATCGACCCCCAGAGGTCGACGACCTGCAAGGGGTCCATGTGAGCGAAAAAAATAAATATGGGTCCATGAGATAAAAAGGGGGTCCACGATAGTAGATCCCATTTAAGCAGGACTTTAATGTTGACCTTCTATAAATGGAATAATCCATATTCATACATAGATATTACATACCTACTTACTTACGTAATACTTTCTTACAAATATATAAATAAACGAGTATCTATCTATATAAATTGTTTCTATTTTTTCCGAGCTAAATTTTCATTGTAACCTGTGTCCCAAAGGGTACGTAAAGGTTACGTATTAACGTAAATATTAGGCAAGCAGGGGATCCAACCAAAACAGAAACAAATGTCAAGTGATCTATGAGACAAAAAAGTTTGGGGACCTCTGCTCTAGACTGTTGTATCTAGTACGACGAGTACCTGCGTGTGTATGTGGTGTATGTGGTGCGTGTAGCGCGGCGCGTGGCGCACGTAGGGCCGCGCGCCGCGTGCGCCGACGCCGAGCGCGCCGACGCCGCCCACGCCGCCGCCGATGCCGTTGCGCCGACTCGCCACGTACTATAAACACAAGACCATGTTAAAACTTTCATTTCTTGCTGTCATACTTGTTACTGGAAGTTTTCAGTCCGTTTCAGGCCATCCTCTACCATTATAAGCAGTATTTATTACTTTGACTCTACCTACTCACAAAACAATTTCAAAACTCCTTGGTCGGAAAATGTGTAAATCTACTCGTACATAGCGCTTATAAGGGCTTGTAACTCACGTGGTGGTGCGATAGCGCAGGCCGCGCGTGCTGCGGGACCAGCTCCAACGCGGCTCCCCGTGGCTGGAACAACAATTAAAGATAAGTCACCCAAATTACCAGTACAAGCGGTTAAATACAGTCGTCATACTTGGTGCCGTGACCAGGATCGCCGTATTTTTTAATTTACAGAAAACGCAAAAAAACACGTTAGCAACAGGGTCTAAGGTCCATATTGCTTTGCACAAAATTCGAAGTCATATTATCGACACCGTAATTGGCCACTGACGTGTAAACGTAATTACTTTTGTTATTTATCGTGGATTTCATAACAATAAATAAATAAATAATTATACTTACTTCAGTGTGAAGTAGTAGCGGCGCGTGATGCAACTCAGGCGCAGGCTGCAGCGGCGACAGCGCCCCGTCACCGGCACCGTGTGCCGCATGCGCGAGGTCCAATCGTCCGCCTTCCGCGCGCTGTTATCAACAGATAGTGTCACAAAGGAGCACCCTTACTTAAGACTACGGCGAGAGTCCAGAGGCGTCGCAAGGTTAATTTTAAGTCATTTGTGGTGAGATTATCGATCAAAGCTCTGTCGACCTTTTCAAAGGAGGAATTCTGACCTGATCCCAAACTAAGCTATAGGCTTGTACTATGAAAGATGCTAGCCAAAATCAAACATATTTATTTAGACATACTCAATACATCCAAGACTTAGAAACCAATACTGATGTTTATCACACAAGTTATCACAAAAGGGTTAGCTGGAAGAGATCCCTTAAAGGGATAAGTTCACCTTTGTACATAATTTTATATTAATTGTATTGTTATGGTTTTTCTTTTGTACAATAAAGTGTTTAGATACATACATACATACAAATATTTGCTTTTATGAATCGAACGTAGGACCGCTAACTTCGTAGGCAGACGGTCGGACTGGCCCCTATACCACAAAACTTTACAAGCCTACAATTTAACAAATTTGTCAACTTTTTGTATGGAGATCCGTACAAATTTGTCAAATTGTACGCTTGTAAAGTTTTGTGGGATAGGGGCCTGGGCTTAGCGCGTCGTCGATTTTGTTTAAAGAACAGATTTATTCATAGGCAGATATGCGAATCCAGAGGGCAAGATTTTATGACAGATAGGAAGTTCCTATATCGGGCAATTCCATGGCAGAGAGTAACGCAAGTTACCAATTTCTAGCATTCTGCTTGTTTTTTTAGTTATATTTAAAAATAGAAGGATTCATTTATATCTATATTCGTGTTTAAATTTATATCTAGAAAAATATGAGCTTTCGAAGTTTCAAAAAACACTTGTCGAAATGTTAACTTTCGTTACATTATCGTGGAATTACCCTATCGATAAACTCACTTATCGATGCTTTTTCTATATACTAGTGATCACCCCACATTTTATTTGTTAAAAAAAACTTATTAAAAGTAATCAAAATAACAACGTAATTCTCTTCTTTTTTTAAAACGATTAGAATTTGATCCGAATTTTCGGGCATTAAACTTCTCCGTCTTGGCTGATAAAAACATTTCATTTCCAAAAAAATACTACAAGGCAATACATGCTAGGTATGTGGTATGTGGAAAAAGCATCGATAATTGAGTATATAGGAACTCCCTACCTGTCATAAAATTTTGCCCCTTCCTATGTCTGGTCATAGGTATAGAATTTAGCAGTGGTACCCTACCACCATCTTATCCCTTAACCTGCCGCCAAGCAGCATTCACATTGTGTTCCAGAGTCATAAGACAACCGGTGATAAAAGATAAAAAAGATAAGAGATGTTTATTCAGTATATAGGCAGCACGGGCACATTTACACGTCAAAAATCTACCAGCGCTTCGCAAGAAACTCAACAGTTAGTCGTTTTTTAAATATACAATTATAAAACATAACCTAGCATTATATAAAACAATGAATCTAACATACGATAAGAAATAAATGTATTCACGCGTAGTTGAGCAGGAAAATGTGTCATAACTCTGAATTTAATCCAGAACTAATTAGTAGTATTTGAAAAATCATTATGAAAATTATACTTAATTATGACGGTGTAATACAACTACATAAAAAGTTTCGATACATTCTCCTACAGAAACCGTGTCCCCTAGACAATATACAATGTTTAATATTTCTTACAATTAAGTTATTACGAGGGCTGCTACTTATGTAACCGGAATAGAAAAAATAAACAAACGTACATGGCTAAATATGGTTTTATTGTTTTTCGAAGTATTCTCCGTGATAATCGATGCACTTTTGCATACGTTGAAACCAATTTATAAAGCACTTTTTCCACTCTGACTGAGGTATCTCCAAAACGTGCTGTCTGAACGCGTCGACGGCATCTTCACGGGTCGAAAATCGTTGACCACGTAATTTATTCTTTACATTTGTAAATAAATAGAAATCATTGGGTGCCAAATCAGGGCTGTAAGGTGGATGACCCGTTAATTCTATATTTTGACCTTCCAAAAATCGAGTCGTTTCACGTGATGTATGACAGCTGGCGTTATCATGGTGCAGAATGATTCTCCGTCGCTGGTTGTTTTTCCGTATTTTTTCAAATACTTCCGGCAAACAAATGGTCGTGTACCACTCCGAATTAACCGTTTTACGATTCTCTAGGGGCACTGTAGCCACATGGCCATTAATACCAAAAAAGCAGGCCACCATTTGCTTCAAGGTGCTTTTTGCACGAGTTACTTTCGTAGGGTTCGGCTCATTTTGAAACACCCACACCGTTGATTGTTGTTTAGTTTCGGGATCATACGCATAGATCCAGGATTCGTCACCTGTGTAGATATTATAAACAGCTTTTGAGTCACCACGGTTATATTTTTTCAACATTTCCTTGCACCATTCGACGCGAGCCTCTTTTTGATCCTTAGTTAAGTTGTGCGGGATCCAACGCGAACAAATTTTTTTCACAGCTAAGTGTTCATGTAATATCTTATTAATGCTCGTCATACATATGCCTATAGTCGCCTCTATCTCGCGATACGTAACATGACGGTCATGCATTATAAGTTTTCGCACAGCTTCAATATTTTGTGGTACAACGACCGATTTCGGGCGACCATCCTTAACTTCGTCCCTGAGCATACTACGTCCACGATTGAACTCACTAAACCAGTGATACACAGTAGTTTTGGATGGAGCTTCATCACCAAAAGTCGAAGTTAGTTGATCTATGCACTGTTGTTGCGTTAAACCACGCCGAAAATCGTAATAAATCATAGCACGAATATTTTCACGAGTGAGTTCCATTCTTGCAGCGAGATTAAAATTTAAACCCGCCAAAAACAAAAGACTAGCGTACATAAGAAAAAAAATATATAGCGGCCAGTATTAAAAAAAGTTCAAATTTTACCATGGAGGTCAGATATAGCGTTTAAAAATGTTGGAATCCTGGATTCCGGTTACCTAAGTAGCAGCCCTCGTATTAAGTTATTTGGGTGTTTAGTTTAGGCCAAGCACTTTTATCTGATAGATAGTCCTCGACCCTATAGTAAGCTTTAGACATCAGCGACTTTTTCAAGTAAGTTTTAAGTACTGGAAATGGTAACTTTAAAACTTCGTCAGGTAATTTATTATAGAAATGGATGCATTGACCTACAAATGCCAGCTTTGAGCTTTTCCCCAAACCAGAATACCGTATGACATAACACTATGAAAATAACTATAATAAACTAAGCGAGCTGTCTCAACATTCGTAAGTTGCCTGATTTTCCTAACAGCAAAAGCTGCAGAACTTAATTTACCTGCTAGTACTGCTATGTGGGGACTCCATTGCAAGTTTTCGTCTAAACACTCATCATTTAGAAATATACTAGATTTTACCGGTCTAACATTAGGCAAAGCGAACCTATTACATTTAGTTTTACTAGTATTGAGTAGCAAATTGTTACTAGTAAACCAATTAAGTACTTTACCTAGCGTGGCGTTTATCCTAGTGTAATTGACGGATTTTCGGTCTACGTTGAAAATCAATGATGTATCATCAGCAAATAGCACAATATCACAAAGATTCTCTACCATGGGTGGTAAGTCATTAATGTAAACCAAAAATAAGACAGGACCTAATATAGAGCCCTGAGGCACACCTAATTTAACAGCTGCTCCAATGGACTGTGTTTGGTTTACAACAACCGTTTGTGTCCTATCACTAAGATATGAGGACATGAGATTTACCGCCTGTTTCACAATCGACAAGTAAAGGATATTTGACGGATAAGTTTAGCCCTTTCTTTGTCGTACATTTGAAAATAGACAAGGAGAGAGACAACTTTATGTGACAGATAAATTTACTTGTCGATTGTGAAACAGGCCCTTAGAGAAATAGCATAAAGGCATTCCATCTTAGTCGTCAGTTTTCGTTTAGATAAGATTGTAGTTTTGAGAATGAAATGTCTATGGGTCTCAGATCCCACTTACCTGGCCTGTGTGCTCGTATGCCGTAACTTGACATTAAAAAAATAAGGTAATGTATTTTTCTATACTAACCTGTGTATGCGACATGTAGTGCGGGGGTGAGGCGAACGGCCCGCGCGGGGGGTACTGCAGACCAGCGTACACGCCGCCCATCTGTGGGCGTCTCTCGTCAGTGGGGGAAAGAGGGGAGGGTGGACCATAGCTCAACTGTTAAGGGCCTGCTAGACGATGCTTGTTGGGTTGGGTTGAAGGGCTTGTTGGCGACCGTCGAGCGGGCCCTTTACTCGAAACTCTTCAAGGACATTCAGTGCTATTAGTTAGGTAGATAAGTTACGATGAAACAAGTGCAATATAGAGCAAGCTTTCAAAAACCCATCAGATCGTTTTGATATGGTTTTTTATGTATGTTAAACGGTAACCCTATCATATTTAGGTCGAATTTTCTTCCCGACCGTTTAATTTAACAAAAAAATCATATTTATTAATATTAATGCGAAAGTAAGTTTGTCTGTCTGTTTGTCAAGTTTTCACGATTTAAATGAAATTTGGCTCGGAGATAGTCCCCGAAGAAGGACATAGGGTAGTTTTTTTCCGTGGGTAGCGTTAAAAGACTTCTACGCTGTTTTACCACTGAATGCTGGAGAGTTTGAGATGGTATCGATCTAGAGCAATAGGTAGGATATGTATACAGAGTTGCCAATCTTTATAAGTTTTGTTTTATGTGCTTGAAACTCTACGTTACGGTTTTTTAAAGTTGATCTATACTTATATTATAAAGTATAATGTTTGGGACAAAAAATATTTAAAAAAATAATTTATGAATATACGGCTACACAATCCCTGAATAATATAGGCTACATTTTATTTGGCCTAAACTGATAGACAGGAATAAGAAAAAACCGGCGAAGTGTGAATCGGACTAGAACGCAAAGGGTAACCGTATCAATTCACAATACTAAGATTCTATTTTTTTCATTATTTGATGTGATCGCTGCTATAGTAACACACTCTGTGAAGTGTCTAGCCATTACGGTTCAAAACAACCCTGTGACAGACGGCCAGACAGCGGAGACGTATCGATTTAACATCGACTACATAATTATAAATATAAAGATTTTTCTAATAAGTATCGCAATAAAGGCCTCCTAAAACCGTCAAAATTTTATCTCATTTTCTGTAGATATTTTTACTTATTCTTATCAATTTCGTTGCGTTGTAATTTTTTTTTGGCAGTACTGCATACATATCTCTACCATCAGCAAAACAATAAGAACTATGGTCACATCCCTTTTCTTATTATTATGACGTACGGAGTAAACATAATCTCGTTGGACCCAAATTCTACGATACCTTGTGATGTGTGAAATGTAAATTTTAATTATCAACTGGGTCAATCTATAATCAATAAGGTTTCGGGTTGAACGAGAAAATGTTTAAACCATAGAGTAAATAAACCATAAACCAAAAAAGGGTTAGGGCGGTATTCAGCGAGGCGTGGCTAGATTCTCGTCTCGTTCATTAATAAAAGAAAAGTACAACATTAAGTATATACACAATATAAAATACACACTTAGCGAAAAAGGACGCAGCTATATTTAAGAAAGAGGAAAAGATGTCTAGTTTCTAGTATAAAACAATAATTAGAGTTTTTAAATTATTTAGTATTACAAAGATAAATTTATTTTCAACTTCAAATATAGTATCAATTTATATTTTTCTGTGTTTTCGACTCAATTTCTCCGGCAATTGTCAACCTATTGTAATGATTCTTTTTTCACGAGTAAGGGAGGTACATTAATTAAAAAATCAAGGTTATTGTTTCCTTTTTAATTTCTTCAAGATCTGGTCAAGGGATCCATGGAAAGTTAACCGAACTCCTTAATTATAATTTGGAGTAGGTTCATTGTGTTTTTTTAACATTTATATTACGTTCTTTAACTTTATCATGGCCACATAAGAAGATCATTTACTATTATAAATTAGTGTCAATTGAAAGGTGTGTTCATCAAGATACTTTTTTAATACTGAATATTTGGCAGTAAAGGGTTAAGAGAACAAATAAAAAACAATCAGGAATATGGATATACGTAAGTATTATATTTCTACTTCAATTCATTTTCATCACTTTTTATATAAATAAAGAATTGTAGAAAGATAATACCTGTGTTATAATTAAAATACAATAATCACATAATAATTAAGAAACTAAAGAAATAAACTAAGTGTCAATAAATATCTTATAGGCGCAAAATTATAATAATATGAACGAGAGAAAAACCTAATGCATTAAAATAGAAATTAAACGATTTCAGCGCCCAGAGTTAATCACCGCAACCCTTAAAAAACTCACATAAAAATAACAATAACATAATTTCGTTACGTAACTCGCTTCACAAGGAGCATACTCGTAGGAAAC
Source organism: Acleris laterana (assembly GCA_963966035.1). Taxonomy (NCBI): domain Eukaryota; kingdom Metazoa; phylum Arthropoda; class Insecta; order Lepidoptera; family Tortricidae; genus Acleris; species Acleris laterana. Next base: position 9,099,962 of record OZ014464.1, read on the forward strand.
AGCCAAGTTCTAATAATGAAAGCGCCCAGCCAAATATTTTATTTCATATCTTAAAACCAATCTACAAAATACCAAAGCTTGAGTTGCTAGCGGCCAAACGGTAAATAAATGTGGCAAGTTCCGCCTAGTGTGGCCCGACGCGCGACGCGTCCGGCGCGCTGATTGGCCGAGGCCGGCCGAGCGGGCCGAGCCACACGGGGCGAAACGCGGACGTGAGGAAATCATTATACACGTAACACGGAACACATTCACAGGGTATCCAAAAGTGAGGAAGATCGAGCATGCGGTACACGTAATAGTAATAAAATACAATTTAAACGTGGGGTTAGTCTGCGGAAAATATTTGGGGGGTCGCAATCGACCGGCTCTACAGGGGCTCATTGCAATGCGTATCGCATACACTTATCACTCTGAGAAAATAATACGTATTTAATAGCAACATACGCTACGAAAAAAAGTCACTAGATGTCGCTAGCAATCTACACGTCATGTAAGGAGATTTCTTAGTAAGGTAAGACTAAAGCAAGATATAGAGTCGAAATTAATATTAACTCGTACTCAATTATTGAATGCATTAATTTTTTTTAATTATTAATAAAGACGTAAAGGCGATTTTATAGTGTTTATCGGTTTAAATAAAGCGTTTTGTTTTTCAGTAAAAGAAATACGATCATAACCATGTAGGGAGGTATATAAGTGTCAATATCCATAAAGCGTGTAGCTATAGGAATAATGTATTTCAAGAAATTGAGTACCTATTAAGCAGAATATTAATTTCATGGAAAGGCATTTCTCGCCGCATGAGTAACTTTTTTAAGTAGTCACCTAACCTTCGTAAAAACCTTTAAAGTATTCTGAGAACATCAAGGTCTCAGCAGAATATAGAAATTCGAAGAAATGATAAAATCAATAAAGTGAAATTATATAAAATTATGGATTACTCAAGAAATTATGTCAAAGTATACGAAGATTTCACATCACATTATAAATTAAATAATTAAATTGTGAAATGCCATATATGATTGAGCATGAGAAGATTTTTTTCGTATCGATTCCATTTCTATCTATAGTCTTACTTATACTATGAAAGCTCTGAACTACATTCATAGTTACTAGACATTTGACGCGTAAAGCCTTTGACAACTAGCCATATGTCAATGAACTCGTTAATCACATTGCAAAGAGCCCCTATCTATAACATATCCCATGTCAGCACTAAACGTACGCGATATGTACAGTACAGGACGAAAGTATGAGCTGTGATGCATGCTAACCGAGTACGACTGTACGCGGTCGGGTATTACAGGAGATAAGCTGCCAAGACAAATGGACGTATCTCTGACAAAACTCCTGTAGCAAGTGCAACCCTATTATTAACTGGAGAGGGTTGTATATGCTTTGACTATTGAATTTGAGATATCGCTTTTTGGCTTATGAGGGATGGCAGGCCACATAAATCGTGGTAAATTCTCAGCTATCAGCAAGTAGAGGCTTAAAGTGTGTTTTAATACCTAATTATAGTCACGCTTCTACAGCAATAACGTCTTGTGTGAAGAACACTTAAATTATTAAGCACGCTTTACACGTAACGCACCGCGGCAGAACGAGTCAGCGTTATGTTAGACTTTAGTAGCTCTAACGCGGTTTGTTTAGTGTAAAAAGTCTGTAACAATTTGGAGTTCATTAAAATCATACCCAGTTTCTTTACGTATTTAAATCATTATAATTATAACAAACGTAAGCTGAGTCACTGAAACAAGAGAATTATTCCTTTATCAGTTGAATTAGCAAAGCAGTTTCATTCGTTTAAAATATTTAAATTGCATGAAGAAACAAACCCTAGATCGAATTTAGTTTTAGAGAAGAAAAACAGTGAGATGACGTCACAAGGCCATATGTTTGACGTATATCCAACTTTCTTACTATACACCAAAACCAAAGTCAACATTAAAACAGCCCAATATCTCCGTTAATAACCGACCGTGTAGAGAAGCCATTAGAACGGTGTTCTCGAAAATGTGTATTTATCGAAACAAAGAGTCGTTCAGAAGTGTGAGATGAATCAACATCGATGCGGCGGCGCGGGCGCAACCATATTACTCTCTAACGGACCAATGATATCCACGAAAAAATCCACAACACTTTGACCTCTGCACACGTTGACACTGGTCTTAACTAGAGCTAAAAAAAAGCTGGTTTTTGCACCTGGTATCAACAAACACATTCAACATTTTGAAATTTGACGAGGAGCTCAATGCCAGCTAAGAAAGTAACACAGCTGATCGAAGCGCAGTAAACCACGCGTTCCTATTGGTCCGCTGTGAAATGCCACGCTCTAATTGGCCCGCCGCCGCTTCTAGTCAAGCTGTGCGCTAGGACACAAGACGTGATGCTACAGCCCACCGTTACCGCACACTTTACGCACACCATCCAGCGTGCGTTCTAGTCCCAATATGCTTAAGAAGAAAACGATCTGGAGCCTTATACTAGAGGAAAAGCACAGCACGATTCACACAAACGAAACGTAGCGAGTTAATATAATAAATATGCAGTAGCAAATGCATCAATAAAAAAAAGGATCCCGTGCGCTCCGCCAAGTGTGAATAGTGCTTAAGAGACGTCAGCCGACTGAATTTGTTAAGGTTATTCAGACTTAGCAACACTTTAATCACATAATAAATACACCTTAAAAAGTACATTATTTCGCTATGGAATAAATTAAGAGCATTTAATTAAACTTACAAATTAAATTACCTGTCTTAGTATTTACTCCAATTTGTGTCTGATACGATATGCATGTGAAAGGTAGGGTTATGTGCGTACACACAAGCTTCTACTGTGACAGTAAGATTACTTTATGCCACCTGACTGTATGTGGGAACTGAGACCCATAGACATTTGCATACTCAATCTTAAGACTGCAATCTCAAGACTACAAATGCGACGCCAACCCTTAAGGGACCCTGCACAAGGTCCTACCACCGCTACGTTTATTCGAAGCCTTTACAATCTGGGCATGCATATCGTATCAATCCTAACAGATAGCAACAGCGTGCAGTGACGTCACCATCCACCATTATTCGACATCAGTCAGGACATGAAGATTTATGGCCACTAATAGCGTCAAAAAACCGTTAAACCCTATGGGTAGCACCCTCGGTAACCCTATCTGGAGGGCTAGCAAAAAACAGTCACTAAGGAGAGAAAGACCAAAACTAATGTTACCGTGTATGTAAATTTTTTGAATATTAGTTTGTTTTTCAATGCCAAGTGCCTAAAGTTTAAGTCTAGACCTTAGTTTGGGCCAAGGTCAATTTGTGTCTGATCTTTATTTATTTAGATTGATATCTATTACAGAAACCGAAAAAAAACTGCCCCCGAGCTTGGAGCCAAGAACTACCGTTAAATATTTAAATGCTAAGTTCAGTTCATTTTTACAATGACCCTTAATCATATTTTTTACAAAATAAAGCACTATTCTATTTTATTTTATTCTTCTCTACAATCCACCAGGTTCCACCTAGGCAGACCAGCATTTCAAAAGCGACTTGGTCTTTGTTGTCATAGTTTCCTTGATCAGATAGGGTTACCGAAGTAACCCATAGGGTTCAGCTATATCATATCTATCACACATTAAAATCAAAAATAAAAACAGATGATAGACAAAGGCGACAACGTTCACAGCACGCTATCACAAAGTAAAACATGCGACGACGATCCTTACCATACCCTCTATATCACCATTTTGACAATGAAACAGGTTAAAATTCGGTATACATTGCAAAGTTAATACGTTGATACATCACTGGGTTTCATATAAGCTGCGCCATATACACAGAAATGTCACCTGTCATTGTCAGATGGTAAAATAGGGGGCTGTTCAGGAAAGCATCCTTCGTAATAAAAAGGGCATAAATCATACACTGAGGTCATAGACTTATGCCCTTTCACTTGAACTTCGGAACATATATTCATTTTTATACCAGGGCCACATAAATTAGGAAGAGCAAGGCAGTCGTCGTAGTGAATATATTACAAGAAACTTAAAATACAACACGTAGAGTCCGCATCTGTAAAACTAGATGAAGTAAATCTTCAAATTGAAATTGTTATAAAATTCCTTAATTATTTTGCACGTAGCTGGAGTGTTCAAAAATAGTACATAACACACTTAGGATGGTAAAACAAAGAATGTTTCAGATGTTGTACTTGACTCCCTAGACTAAAGCCGAGCCTAAAGTCACAAAAATAAAGTGTCGTGATTATGATGTCTGTATTATAAATAAATTATCTTCATGTCTTATATTTATATACGTTCGTTTCAATCCGGTCCTAAAAAAGCCTCGTACTTAAGGTCCCACTTGTGCTTCAAGTGAACTTAAAACACGATACCATTAGAAATAAAACTTCTTTTTATAAGAAGCTTTTCTTCCATTGCCTACATTAATTTACAGTGCAAAATAATTACAAAAAATATGTAGTTATTAACACAGTCTGATGGACATATTTTCAAAAATTTATCCTCTAGCATATCCGCATTTGATCGTACCACAAATAGTTTTAAAGATGCGATAGTGTAAGTTCTACCCCAAGCGCCATACCCGAAGCGTCACTGGATCTAGGGCGGCGTCACAAGAACCTAATAATAGTAAAACTAAAGCCGTTCCGCAAATTGACAGGTGTCAAGAATAGTGTACAGAGAAAACTGGGTTTTGATCTACTAAAGCTAGTGCTAAATTTTAAATTGAGAAGTTGCTTGGTCACTGAAGACTACTGTATAGGTCTGAGGGCTTAGAAATTTCGCAGATCCATTTATTTTTCTCGTGATTTGTCAATTAATTGCGAGAAAGAGAATGGCCTAGCGAAATTATGAACGTCGGTTTTTGGAGCAAATAAAGTCCTGACTTAAGTGTGATAATCAGTTACTAAAGGATTTAACAAACCATTTAATAAAGACCTTAGGGAGTCGATTTTGAAGTACCATTCCATTCGACATTTTAACAGAAAGGAACATTTTCTACTGTATCTGAGTAGTTAAATAGGATATCGAGTTTAAAAAATAAAAAAGTTTAAATAGTACCAGGGTCTCATAACTAGACCCCGTTATCTTGTCGCATAAATATTGTTTTTCAGTAGAGTGTGAATGATTTTTTTATCGACCTTCTTGATATCGATGTTTATATAATGCAATGTAATGGCTGGTCAGTGTATCTTTCGCATGAACATACCGCAGGATTTACAGTTGCCGCCCAATGTGGAACTTGTCATCACGAAAATCCCTATTTAACGCATAGTTACGGTGACGATGTACAGTTGTGTAAAATTTATTGTAATTATTGTGGAGAATATATGATAAATCCTAACTAACGTACACTCTAGACTTTTATTGGTTGTCTCTCGTAAAACTCGTAATGTATGAAAAGACCAAAAATGTTTTTGAGATTTCAGGGTTAGCCACATAGTGAAAGTTGTTCAGTATGGCCTACTTATTCACCCCGTTCAGGCTTTTCAGTGGGTCAGAAACTAATAAGTAGCTCGTGACACCTCTTTGAAATTATCAGTGACATACACTGTCGACATTTAGATAGTCGATAAATAAGCATTCACGCTCTAGTGAAAAGTAATGTCAGTGCGACAAGATAACGGGGTCTACTCATAACGATCAAAGCGTTTAGAAGCTCGTGAAATTATCTTGTTGTAGCATGAGAGTTGAAGCTATCAATGTACCTCTTGCTCATACTCGGTGAGTGCGAGCGAGAGTTGAATACTATAATGCCGTTCAAAAGAAAAACACAGTAGTAATAGTATGAGGTCCATGTGGACATGCTGTCCTTTTAATTTGGAAAGCAAAGATAACAATTTTCGTGCAATACAACCAATACAACCAAATTCACAGAGATTGTATTCTGCCAAGCAGATATCATATTGCCTGTGATACGCTATCGTATTATCAACGTTACGATAGCTCATGCCGAGCTGAAATAAAAACCATACGATAAAATATCAAAGGCGATATGTTTTTACCATTTACAATAGAGGCACAGAGTGGTATTAAGTACTAGGAGTACATGGTGCGTTGGAAGGTGTTTAGTTTGACAAGTTTGACACCTGTCAATTTCCGTAGCGGCGTGCGGGGTCGGGCTACTGCGCTATAAGTGTTAGTTACATTACTATAATAGCGACACGGCTACGAGCAAGGAGCGCAGGCGCGGAATTATAGTGAGAAGTAGGTTTTGGCATGCGGACTTGGTAAGGGCTTGAGTAAAACAAAATGGATCGATATGAATACGTCGTCTTTTTTTTTGTCGCCGGCCAATATTTCGGGATGTATACAGTTTTATTGAAGCAACTTATATTCTTCAATGTATTTAAGTCAATGTTAATTTTATATTTTTAAGATGCTATAAAAAGATTTATCCAAATGTATGAAAAACCCTATCGATCCATTAACGGATCCTGCAGGACTATAAAAGAAAAAAACAATAGTTTTAAAAGCGAAATAAAGTAGGTTCATAGGGACAGTAAGAAAATATATTTTAGAGTGTGGCTACCAAGAAGCATTTCATGTAATAAGATTTATTCTAGAACAAGTAGAGAAGGAAATTATGGGACGAAAAGAGGGCACATACAAACGTCAACATATAAGATAAACCCTTAAAATTGGTCATAAAACTAGTTTTTTTTTTATTTAAAAAACGAAATAAATCAAAACCTAGACAAAGCCCGCATGCTTAATTGAATCCTGTAATCAACATATCTTTCGGTGATAGATATGTATGAATGAATAAATCAACAAAACATTTTGTCAAATATATTAATTTTCATTAATATAGCTTTGTATATTTAATGTTTTTGTATATAATAATGTCTATTGAAAATAGGTTGAGTCACGAGAACATTTTATATTTTTGAAGAATTAAACGTTAAAATATTAAGGTACTATTTTTGCTAGCGGATCAACTTTGAATTTTGAATCACAATTAAAAAGTCAAATACTCGAGAAATCGTTACTGACATATACAAAATTAATTCTTGTTAATCGATATGGTTATATGTTACCATTTAAAAGAAATAAAATAAATAAATTTTCAATTGTAATACATTTGACTCAAAATTTCTTCTTTTCTTTAGTCATGCATAACATCACATAGACTGATCTCTAGACACGTCAAGTCTAAAACGGCGTCCGGGGACCTACATCTAAAGATCAGTTTATTAACACCGTTAGACCACGTCGAGTAAAGCTCTAGTAGGCCCTTCAAAAAAGCAAAAGGAAGTCCTTATACAGGGTGTCTCTCGGAAACCCTAACAACATTACCCGAATTTTCATTTGCCCTAAACTGATTTCCAGAAGAGTCAGGCAACTTTATAAGTTTTCCAATTATATTAATTATCTGCGGTTCGGTAAGGTTAGGGTTGTATTATAACAACACTAAAAAGTTTTAAAATTTAAGCCAAATTCGGACAAACAATGCATTAGAACAAATTAATGTCGATTAGGCATTCCATAGAGTAACCGCTTATACATATATCACCTTTTGCTTTTGTAGAAGTCTATGTAGGAGGTTTATAAGGTAATGGAATCGGCGCCTGCGCTCCAGTTACAATGCCTCATGCTCTCCATGCGTCGATTAGTGGTGGAAGCCTTAACGGTACCCCTGAGGCGGTGGTGCAAGCCTACTCTGATAAAACTATCTAGTTAAGTTGTTACAAGATAAGTGTGATGTGTAATCCACTATTAAAAGACAATTAATAAACGTTTAGCTTAGTTTTCTTAAATTTAGTTTTAATTTGTTATTATTATGACTTGTGAAAATGTATTTAGCGAAAACCTATAACCCATCTACAAGCTAATAGAGAAAGCAAGACGAATACGAATTTATAAACTCCGTCTGCGTAGATGCCACTTATCTTAAATCCCTCGGAAACGGTTCAGTTATGTATACAGAGTAAAATGTACTCTATGTTTGTTTTTGTGTTTTATGTTTGTTTCTATTAATTAATTCCAGCATTCAATGGCAACTCTGCCAGTTTTCTATACAGCCAGTAGGAAACATTACAAAACTCTGTGGTTCAAAGTTACTACAATTCCAAGGTCATAATCAGACATAGGAATCCAGGGGGCAGCATTTTATGATAGCTAGAAATTCTTATATAAATAAACTCACTTATCGATGCTTGGTCTATATACTAGTGATCAATCCAAACTTAGTTCCTTTTTTTTTAAATTAATCAAAATAATAACGTAACTCTTTTTTTTCAAATAAATTTTTGATACTTTTCTCATCATATTTTTTTTCCTTATTACATCAGAATTTGATAAAAAAAATCGAATGTTAAACGTCTCTGTCTTGGCTGGTAAATCCATTTCAAATTGATAAACGACTTTTCAATTTCTGTGGAGGCACTTGGAGGAAATCCTTTTTTTTAAATATTACTAACAAAAAAAAATACATACAATACTGAGGGTGTTATATGGAAAAAGCATAGATAAATTGATTTTATCGATATAGAAACTCCCTACCCGTCATAAAATTTTGCCCCTAAGTCATAACATAATTAATGACTAACCTTGGACATTAGGGCTGATTTTTAGAGAGCAAGTCTATTTGTGCAGCGGCATTATTATTCTAGGAGCCAATAGCGTCGTGCGGTCCGAAAACAACCAATCACAGCTCAGCAAGCTTGGTGCGCTTTATCGGTTGAACCAATAAGGTTTCCTTAGTTGTATTTTTATCTTATTTATATATTTATTGTAAGTGCAATTTTGTTCTAAGCGTGTTTTTTTTTTGATATAGTGTAAAGAAGCATATTAAAGTTTTGATTATTACAATACAATAAAAGTTAATTTTAATTTTCTTACACTTATTACAAGACTAAGAAAAATCGAAGCAAATAACGAGTAAAATTCAAATATAACACTAACACTCCTAAAACCACACTTAGGAAACTTAAATTATATCACACAAAAATCGTTTTCAATATTATATGTTAATTTAAAACTATCAGTCGGCCAACAATACATAACATAATATATACAAAAACAGTAGCATTCAACCCAGCGTATTAAAAACAGGGCACAAATAAGCTGTCCTTTTCCACCACCGCCTCATATAAGCTTAAAGGCGGTTAAACAACAATATGAGTAATACGACTTAACTGGCTACAAGGACCATATACAGTATATATAGCTATTTGAAGATGCTTTGGATTCGTATTATCTCTCACTCTCATACGATCTTATCAAGAGCGAGTGAGAGAGATGTACAAAACCGAAAAAACTTCTAAGACCACAGACCAGTGCGATAGCTCTTGGAAAGTGCTTCGGGCTTGTACTTGTCTTTCACTCGCTCTCATACAATCTTAACAAGAGCGAATGAGAGAGAAGTACAAAACCGAAGCATCTTCTTAGTGCTGTAGTTTTCGATGCTACGTAAGAATAAAGACAAAAGAAATAACTTTATGATGAGCAAGCTTTAAAATTCCTACTGTATGTTTTGATATTGCTATTAAACCCGTTTATTAATGCTGTTATATTCGTATATATTTGAGATGGTCACATCAAATCAAATGATACCTTATCCTCCTAAGGCCCACCATACAAATAAATTTATCAATGGAATATAAATCTATTGTAAATAAAATAAATTCGATTTTCAAATTTGATCATTAGTTAAACAAAAGAAAACAAAAGAAATTCCACTTTACTTCCTTTGCACTAGACCTTTAATGGAATGGTCGAACGAAATACTTTTAAAAGGACTTTGGGCCTTAGGAGGTGTAATAATGAGAACACCTTTTTATAGACATACATTTTTGTAATTTTGCCATTGTTGTTATTTAAATTTTAACAGTTTAGATATCCTATGTCACCCGGGATGATGAAAGGATTCTAACGATACCACACACATTTAAATCGGTTTAGTCGTTTAGAAGTTATGTTGGAATAAAGAACCCTGAAAACATTACACTCCTTTTTTTAGGCAGTCGTGTAATAATAGAGAATATGTAACTTTCTCGATAGTATCTCAGTGTACTTGATTTTCGCGCATTAAGGCCTCCATTTCAATGGGTGAACTATACTTGTGATATGTTATCGTATAGTCAACGTTAGCTCTTATATAGTTGACAGTAAAGGCTGCCGAATTAAAAACAATACAATAGCACGTGAAAAGCAATATGGTATGGAGTGGCAAAGGAGAACATTCATCCTTCACACATTTTAAAACCATTTTTACGTAACACCTGGCCATAATGTGAGTTTTATCGCACGCTGCGCGTACGGTAAAACTCGCATTGTGGCCAGGTGAAGACGTAAAATTGTGTACTCATCACGGGCAGTAAAAATGAAAGCCCTCTATCGCATATTTACAACCCTCGCCTACGGCTCGGGTCTCAAATACCTGCGATTTCGGGTTTTCTTTCTTTTACAGCCCTTGTTAAGTAATGTACTATTAAAAGTGAAAGCAAAAAAATAATAATTGATGTACATCGCAAGAAACATTTATGTTGAATAACTTTTATTACAGCACGAAAACTGTCAGATCATTCCGTGGCTTTTTATAGAGGTTCGAAAGATCGACTTTTTCATAGCATAGTCACGGACTTTAATTGATGAGCCATCATAGAACCCGTGTCGCGGTAAGCCAATGATTTTGATCCAACAGCTTTCATGCCATAATAAAAGTTACTCAAAATAATTAATTCTAGCGACCTGTACCAATTTTTTTTTTGCCTTGCACTTTCTAAATAGGCCCAATATGAATGATGTCCTTTCGATAACGAACACAATATTATATATAAACTTCCAATAGCTTAAGTATGCTTTTGGTCTTATCTTTTATTATGACATTTTAATTTGTTAAGTTAACTATAGCTTCTTATGTACTTCTAGCAATAATTTGAACGGATTTTGTAACTTGTGTTTCGTCGGATACGGAAGTCAAAATCACCATTGTTATTTCTTTCATCTATGATTCTATGAATCACGTAGCATGACTGTATGCGTATTCTCTGTAGAAAGTTTAACGTATTACTTATACTGTTACAAACGTACATTCTACGATATATTGATGATAGAGAAGAGTAAAAATATTACCAACGTCTTAGCAAGAAATAATAGTGTCATTCATTATAAGGCCAAAAATGTGGTCTAACACCCCACGGTTGAAGTTCATTTGCACGTTATGAATTCATGATACAACAAGTTCGATTTACAACTGTAAAAATATTATGACAGTGTCAACCTTAGCGATAAGATCTCACAGAAACTTTTGTCAAAATGTCATTAAAAACGTCATAGTTCAATGCGTATTTTCCAAAACTCGTTGATTTTAAACAGGACTTTAATTTGGCCTGGTCTTTATAAATATTGAGAATAGCTCTCACTTGCTAACAATTCTATTAATTTAAAAATAAGCTGTCACCACAAACAAAAAAAAATGTTTTTTTCCAAATTTTACTATACACCAACGTTTCCAAGGACCATATTATAAAACTGATCTGGATTAGGGTCCCGTTTTAACACCCGACAATGAAAACATCAAGGTTCTCACAAGCAAAGATCGAATTTCAATTATCCATATCTTCATAAGTTAAAAAAAATATATTTTTAAACCATTCCAATAACCATAGGGTCTGTAGGTATCATTAAACATTTTGAAAAGATAATACGAACAACAAAAAACTTACAAAAATTTGGGAAACAAAACTGAACTGTACCAAACATCTACTCATAGAATACTATCATCTCTGCCGCGTCGTAACAGTAAAACCCGCCATACATAGACTGCTTCAAGCAGTCAAGACCGACTGCACTTGGTTGCTATTGGACAATCTGCACTTTCTAGAGGATTGAAACTGCAATTGACCAATAGCAACCAAGTGGAGTCCGGTCTCACTGTCACTCCCTAACCAACCAAACTAAATTGATCTCTATCATCAATATCTTATAGAATGCATGTGTTGAACCCCGCCACGTCAAATCCCCATTCTTCGGGATCCAGTCCCGGGGTGTACCTGGTATCTGAGCGGCAGGCTGGGCAGCATGGCGGCGCCCCAGAGCTCGCCGACGCCCGCCACCTGACACGTTACTCGTCAGCGCGCAACGAGCGAAGCGAGCGCTACGCGCTAGTTGTCGGTGACGCTTTTAGGTATTTTGGATTGTTTTCAAATTAACTTTAAATGTCACGCTGTTGAGTAAAGGACTGGTACACTGTTTTTCGTGAAGTCCTTCAAATAGGGGGCCACTGAAAAACAGCGTCGTGGGTCGTGGTACACCACGCCACGTCATCATGCTGAGTGGTACCCTATTTGACACTATTTGATACTTGAAACTTTGTTATGCTGTATATTTTGTTTGTTCTCGTTTTATGTAATATGCATTGTGTCAAACTTTCTCAATAAATCTATTTCTATTTATTTTTAACATTTTATTTTTAAGATGCTTAACCAACAAAAGTAAATGCACCGAGAAATCGTCGAGCGTCCAGTCCTCATCACTATTATTGTTTTCTAATTAACTAAAGAATTTCTTTGGATTCGGACGATGCTTTTTATGGGATACGTAACCAAACTCTAATAACATTTACCCTTTGGACAGTCAGCTTAACGGGAAAAGGTGGCTTTGTTCCGAAAAGTTGATAACTCCAAGTTGAATTGTTATTAAATTATGTGATATCCTATACGTTGTGTTTTCATTTGTAGTACAAAAAAACACCGTCCGTTTTCAATAAAATAATTTAGTTTATTAGAAAACACAATAATATTAATGAGGGTGCCACTGTTTATCAGGCGTACGCTCGGCGCAGTCTTAAACACAGGGTGAATAAGTATCTTTTGGGTGAGTTCGTTTCATCGTCGATAAAATCTTCGTCCTCCAAGGACAAGAGAGCAAACCGATAACCCCTTTGGAAGAAATATATGACTTAGACATTTGTTAAATTAACAATTCCAATAAGGGAAACCTAAAGAGCAAAAGCTCAGATCCTCAGCAGTAAATTGATATCCCTCTTTTATTGCATAACCAAATATTAGAGTAACGCTTACAAATAGCGTTTAAAAAGCAAATCAAACGGCTTTTTATAAGACTAACCCTTAAAAATTGCGCTTAAAAAAGCCAATCGAAAGGCTTTTTTAAGTTAAACCAAATCGAACAAGACTTATACGAAACCGATTTCTTTGGATCCTTTTGAAATACCCATTCCAAACCCTTGGTAGCGGTAACCCTATTAAATAGCGCTTTAATAAGCAAATCGAACGGCTTTCAAGCGATACGGTTTTTTTAAATGAATCATTATAAAATCGATTTGCAATCTTTAGCTAGGCAAATCCATTGACAGTAGTACTATGAATTAAGATGGAATGAAACTAGTAATCTCACCGGTTGTCTTATCCCGACGCCGGAGCAGAAATAATAATAATATTAAATACTTTTAAACTGAAATGATGAAGTGAGTCAATGCCACTTGTGCAACCGATATTTTTTTATAACAATTGATAGAGGTCATCTTAAATCTAAAAGATTAAGACAATAAAATATAATTTTCAGGGAATAACATGAATTGAACATTTACAGTCATTCACATTTCACTACAGACAGCTTTATATTTTAGTCCCGTTAATATGTATGGTTGAATAGTTCCTCGTAAGGCCCAAGTCAAATTTCGTTAGTTCGAAAAATAATCTTGTGTCGGTCAACTAAAGTCATAAAGTCACTGTGACAGTCCAAAACTTAGGACGTTGGACCTTACGAGGATATGACTTCACGCTGAAGTTTCTTTCTAGCTTTTTGTTTGCAATGATATATTACCGCCGAGTTAAAGAGCTCTGTCGTGGCAAATGTACTGACAAATGTAAAACCGACCTATTCTCGCATTCAATCTTTATCCACATATATATTATAAGTCCTCCATTATGCGATCAAACCCGTAGGCAATGACCAGCATTACCAGTGGTAGTAGGTGACAGCGATGACAGCTGTTAATTTTGAAAGAAGTTTCAAATTTGGATCTTATGAAATTACGTACGGTAATGATGGTCATTTGCCTTTCGGCTTCTGAACCCATCTTAGAGTACTTATAACATGTGTGTAGATAAAGTATTGTACGCGACTCTGCGTAATTGACGTAAACTACTATTAATCTATACGTACGAGTCCTTTACTCAGCAGTGGGACATAACTAATCCAACTTTATGAATAGCTTCACCAACAACTAGATCCGTCAAATACTAAACTTAACTTAGAAAATAACTTAACATAAGTCTTAAATTACACGCTATGACACATTTTGCATCCCATCACACGGCGAACAACTTAAAAAAACCTATACTTGTTTGTTATTAAGTTGACAATGCATACAAATTATTTTGTCAGTGTTATACGGAGTGTTTTTCATAAGCGCATTTTCAAGCAATTCCATCTATATTTTGTTAGGAATATCATGCGCTAGACTAAGAAAAACGTGTTAAATCTCACTTTAGCGTATAATGTTTCTAATAAAACGATAAAGCTACTTCTTTTAAATGCAATATTATGTTAAAACAAACTCCAATAGGATCTAAAATCAGGACCCGTTAATGGACATAAATGTACTTTTTATAAATGGATCCACGTTTGCCAAGTCTATTAGTTTATAAATAGATCCAAAACTGCAGTTATAACAGTTCCAAATGTACCAAGAGACCATTTAAAGACACAAATTAATTATTTATAAATGGCTCCAGTTGTGCATCATAAATGGATCCAGGTGTGCAAAGTCATCAGGATCCATTTATACCAAGGGACTTTGCACACCTGGATCCATTTATGAATAAGCCATTCCATAAATGGATCCATTGGGCTGATAGTAGATTTGGATCCATTTATACCAAGGGACTTTGCACACCTGGATCCATTTATGAATAATCCATTCCATAAATGGATCCAAGTGTACAAATTGGACTTGTTATAAATGGATCCCATACAAAGCGTCCGTTCAAGTCCATTAAAGAATGCTGGAACTAGATCCTTATAGATATCACCGTATGGACCCTTAAGATGTCTGATACACTGTATTTTTTACGTGTATAATCTATTGATATCCCCAACGACCTATCACTGAGTAATGGTGTAAAATCAAAACCTACGTGTGTGTGTCTTCCTCGCGAGTCTGTAGACATATTACTCACATATTTGTGGCGTTATCTATGAAAAGGGACCTTATTGTCGACGGCGCTTACGCCGCACGCGACGTCGTATTTACATCGGAGCATAGTTAATAATGGCGGAAGCGCCATCGACGATAAAGTCCCTTTTCATAGATAACGCCACGTTTAATAGTCAAATCACTTTCGTACCCTGACGCATTAACTTTAAAACGACAAAATACAAAGGTAGTAATATAATTATGAGAAAGTCGCAGTTGATATTTTAAATACACGATTTATTTTGATATATTATTATAGTTCAATAAATCATAGTCTTAAATTTCGACTTCTAATGTCACCTTAAAAGAAGGTTTTTGTTTTAGATTTTATAATTCCGATCTGAAGTCAAACATTGAAGTTAAAATCGATATAAAATCATCCAATTTTGCGATCGAAGCTGTTAAGATCTAATAAAGACGTTTCCAATACCTATCCCTAAGTTTTCAAATATTTATTTATAATAAATCCGTTGAAATTTCATTCCCACTTATACCGTGGGATTGAGGGAGATGCAGTTTTATCCTGAGATATAGGTTCATACTGGAGTAATTGGTTTGGTTGATGGTAAAATTTAATTCGAAAAACAAACTGCTAAGTTTCTCGTGGCGTTTTATTCTTAGCAGATCTCAGTTTTTTTTCCAATACCATGTCTTATCAAATAAATAAAAGAAGTACTCAATTTACCTCAATAAGTTAGCCATGTTTCTTATCCAAGTATAGATTTCTGAATCAAATAGTCAAGGTTTTTTCAGGGTACGTATGTACCTCCCTCGACCTCCAGGTCGCTTAACATCAGGTGAGGCTGAGGTGAAACGCTAACCCAATTTTTATTACAAATGCAATAGATCGAAATGTGATCATTTTTTTTTTTTAATTGACCCATAAAGCACAACTAGCCATTAGTAGCTCATATTGCATTCGTTTATATAACTGTATCTCAGTACACCGCACCTCCCCCTCCCCGTGCCCCTGCAGCCCTCTCCCAACATACCTGCGTCCGCTGGTCGCGGTGCGGATGAGGATGCTGGTGCGGATGCTGGTGCGGATGAGAATGAGGATGGGGCGCGTGCGCGTGGGGGTGGGGGTGGGGCCAGCCCACACCGCCGCCGAGCGCGCTCAGGCGCGCGCGGGAAATCTGGAATATTAGAAGTGGAACTTTAGTGTTGTACAGAAAGTTTACCTTTTAGTGTGTCCAGTAGTTTATTATAAATCTTTATATACATCACGTTGGTTTTAGATACAAGTGATAGGTTTGATAATGGCACGAATATATTTTGTCTATACAGGGTGGGGCCTGTAACTAAAGCAAAAAATTAAAACGTAGATTCTACTCCTCAAACTAGACAACTTTTGTTTAGCAACTTTTTAAAATCATAAAGTTTTTAGATTGCTCTTTTTTCAAACGAAGTAAATAGTATTTTCAATGTACTTAAAACTCCGTCTAATTGACATCGCCTGTCAGTCTAGTCACTCTACAGACATAATCAATTTCATAGTACATTGCGTGTTCGAATTAACTTTAAAATGTAATAAAATTCAAACCGCAAGTCTTTTTCAAAGTCAAACGTTGCGTAGTTTGAGGAGAAGAATGTACATTTTTAATTTTTGCTCTAGTTACAGGCCCCACCGTGTACCTATATTCGTGCAGGGTTTTTATACATTTCAAAAATAAGCACGCATCAATAATATAAATGCGAGATATGTGAGAATTTTAAAGTTTTTAAAGAAAGGGGAAATTCCTCGTATACATTTTTCTGCATTAAGAAAACGTTGACTTTGTTAGTTTTGTTACGCAGATTCGTGTGATTAGTTGGTTTCAAGCCAATGGCTAAGTTGTGATATATAATAAAGATAGCTTTAAGTCGTTCAATAACACTTCATAACAAAAGGGTTTCCTTACGTGGTTTTAAGGAATTGGTAAGTACTTAGTCGAATTAATTGTACCGTATTATATTATAGTACATGCTTACTGCATCGTTAGGGTTTTTGAAAACCAATCAATCAAATACCCTATCGGAAACCCTTTCAATGGTAAACGGTTCTGGTCATCAAACACGCCGTTGCCCTAAGAGTATACATAAATACCGGGTTCATGTCGACCAGCAGGGGCGCGTGGTGCTGCTCCAGGACGCGCTCGCGCCACAGAGGGGCTCCCCCGCCGCTCACGTAGCGCACCCGCCGACTGCAACAATAGAAGTCGAACGATGCTGATAGGTTAGCACAAGCGGAACCATGGTAACGCATCGTAGGTCCAAAGTTTTAGGTCTCTATTGACTGCCATAATTATTTTTAGTCATAATGTGTGTTAAGTCATAATTTTCGCAAGTCATAATGCATTTTTCTCAGGACACGGTTATTTTGTCAGGATTTTTATAAAACTAACCTAACCAAACTAATCTACACGATAAACGTTTATTAAAAACTGTAACTTCAGCCTGAAAGAAGTTATGACAAAAAAAGTATGACTAACAATACATTATGACCAACGATAAGTATGGCAGTCAAAGGGATCCGCCAAAATTTTATTTCCGACCTTTTTATTTGTTACTAGCAGTTGCGTGCGACTCCGTCCACGCAGAGAAATAAAACACAGCCTATCGTCAGTGCGCCTGCAATACCGCGTAACTAACAAATTAAATAAGTTGCAAAGTACACCTTAGCACCTAAGTCAGTAAGGTACATTTTGCAACTACATGATTTTTTTACTTACGCGGTATTGCAAGAGCACCGACGCTATGTCACTCAGTGTGAATGTAGCTTTCCAATGGTGAAAGAATGTTTGATATCGGCTCAGTAGTTTTTGAGTTTATTCATTACAAACATACACATACACAAAAATACAAAACTTTCCTCTTTATAATATTAGTGTAGACAAGCTTTTATTTACATACAAACATACCTTCACGCCTGTAAGCCCAGAGTGGGGTAGGTAGAGCTATAGAATTACCTACAACTTCATAAACTTGTTGATCTACTAAGATGTTTGCAAGCTTTAATTTAAATTGCTATATATGTATGTAACTATGTATGCATGTACGGATTAAATCTTGCAAGATAAATTTGACCCACTTCCCATCAACAGAATGGGCTGAATTTTGGACCACATATGTAAACCCGATGACAATCCAATATCATGGTATCCAAGAGTTGATCTGATGATGGAGTCGGAAGGTGACGACAGGATCTCCTCTATACTTACCGAAGACCCACCGTGTTGGGACTCAATAGTTTCGTCTTGATTAGCAGATAATGATTTTGCAAAAAAAAGTACAGTCGGCCACAAAAACTGGTCCCCAAAATGAAGTTTTTTACAGAAACTTTGTCTTTGGTTTGTTTTCTTTTCTATAAGTTAGAAATGCATATTATTCTACAACCATAGTTTTAAGAATTTTCAAAATGTATTCTAATCATGTTTCAGCCAGGATCAGAAACCTGGTTGAATTTTTCAAGAATATTTTCATTAAGATTCCGCTCGAACACAATCGATATTATTTCGGTTCAGATCGAAGAGAAAAAAAAACTGTTCCGCTCGAAATACCGGTTAATTTCGCTGGCTAATCTAAAAGACTCACGGGGGTTGGTAATGGTTTCGGGGGCTGCGTCGCTCGGGCGCCGGCGCGGGCACCGATACGTTGCTTTCTCCTGGAACAAGACAATCATCAATATACATGCCACATAGTTTTGACAAAAACATCTGAAAAGACAAGCATCATTTCTAAATGGTATTCCATTTTGAAGCTGTATAACAGATCCCCGAACATTATCGCACTGGGGGGTTATTATGACATAGTTATGCAATTCTGTTTACACTGAGAGAAAAGGACGGTGCTATATAACTGCCATAGCTCTGTCCCTTACACTCACCGTAAAATGAACTGCTTAGGTTTGTCATAATAACCCCCCTGATGGATGAAAACAGTAGTAACTCAAAATACAACTGTATTCTAAAATCAACTCTTATTACAATTTCTATGAGTTCGAAACAAAAATAACAAGGATTTTGAGTTGTTACTGTTTTGATCTAGCAGTGCGTTTCTATCCAAGAATTTTACGTGAAGGGTTAAATTTTTTTACATATCGCACTGCTAGATCGAAAAAGTATCAACTCAACATTTTTGCTAGTTTTATTTCAAGCTCATAGTAGTTGTATTGAAGTTGAATTTAATATACACTTGTATTTTGAGTTACTTCTGTTTTGATATAGCAGTGCGATATGTACTTTAATGTACAAATGGTAAAATAACAAGCAACAAAATAAACGCGTAAACGCATTCCTCTAAGTCAATATGTCAACTTGAATAAAATAAATTAAGTCAAAACAAGTAATTTACTCCAAAACTAGTTTTAATAGGCTATTTGACAAGGTGAAAAAAAACCTAATAATTATGTATATTCATATAAATTATGAGTTTTAAAATCGATTTAAGGTATTCTTACTTTTAAAAAAATGGATCTTTTATCCAAAAAACGACGATAAAACTAGATTTTTTTTTATCTGTAGCCATTTTATCGAAAACGGCGCCGAATCCATGATGACGTCAAGGGTCGGTAAATATCACAGATTATAGGATGTCTGTATATTCTATATGACAGTTGACGTTTGTTTGTTTTTCTGGCTTTGCTATGATTAGCCAATGTCAGTTTGTTTATGTATTGACAACTGACGTCACTGATTCCTGTGCGACGCCATCTTGCCCAAGAAAGCGTTTTGGCGGCATATTTTAAAAGTGAATTTTTATTTCCTTTTTTTAGACGAAATACATAAAAGAATTTAAAATTACCACTTTTGGAGTACTCAATAAACAACAACAAATAATCTGAGATGGTTTTCAAAAACGTGTCAAATAGCCTATTGTTAAATATATGTTTTCCATTTGCACTCAAATTTAATTTAGATAGGTTCTTATGTGTTTTTCGTACATATCAAATCAATCAAGAATGACAAATGTCTAAAGTAGCAGGTAAAGTGACTGATGAGATTAACGTTAGGAGTCCGTGGCATTTTTTTTAAATTATGTACTACTAATCAAGTTAAGTACGGAGGTAAGAAATTAGAAAGAAAATTTGATATATTTTGAACTCGTAGGTACGGTCACGAGCGTTAATTTGGGACCCATTTCAAGAAAAATATGCTTGAAGTCGTCAATGTCATTAGAGATGTGAAGCCATAACTTCTAGGAAACTCAACCTTATTGTTGTAGAATGTCAGATTGACTTTGGATTTAAGGTGGGTCCCAAATAAAATCTCGTGACTGCACGAGTATAAACGTTTCTAGATACGAGTGTCATTTCTGTTATAGCCTATTTGTCATAATCTTTTAGTAATGACAAATTATTTTTGCCCTGCGATAACGACGTATGCAAATGAGATGAAAAAAAAAACAATATGGTAATTTGTAACTTCTTGAGATTTGATACCAAAGCGATCATATTCGGTACAGTCACGAGATTTAATTTGGTACCCATCTTAGGTCCAAAGTCAATCTGACATTCTACAATAATAAGGTTGACTTTCCTAAAAGTTATAAATGATTTGACATCTCTGATGACATTGACGACTTCAAGCATATTTTTCTTGAAATGGGTCCCAAATTAACGCTCGTGACCGTACCTAGTCCTATGGAGATTAGGACTTAACTTCTAAAAAAACAAGGTCTTTCCCCACAGCAGTCCCCACCTGAAGGCCTATGTCTCGAGATGCGCCTCCGCTTGCGGCTCGGGCTGTCCCCGGGCTTCGAGGACAGCTCGCCGTCTGAGGAGCCGCCGCCGCTGCCGCCCTCAGCCGCGCCCTCCAGGGGATTCGTGTCCTGGACAAAGAGAATAAGGTATATTATATGTGCACGTTCAGTGTGGGTACACATTTACCGCCGTTTATAACCGTGGGGTAGCTACCCCATGCTTTTTCCTTATCCAACGGCTTAGGCTTTTTTTTTTTTATGGCATAGAGAAGACAAACGAGCACACAGGCCACCTGATGGTAAGTGGAAACTGTGACCCATAGACATTCGCACTCACAAGACTGCAATGCAATCCTAAGACTGCAAATGCGTTGCCAACCCTGAGGACTAAATAAGATGGAATGCCTCTATGCTAGTCATTTCACCGGTTGTCTTATCCCCAAACCGGAACACAACAATGCGAACACTGCTGTTTGGCGGTAGGTTAATGGATAAGATAGTGGTAGCGATCCGGACGGACCCTGCACAAGGTCCTACCACCCGCCGATCTGTACAATGGCATGTGCACGTTCAGTGTGGGTACACATATACCGCCGCTTATAACCGTGGGGTAGCTTAACCATGCTTTGTCCTTATCCAACGGCTTGGGCTTAAACTCGGTACGGTCAGCCAAGAAAGAGGTCTACCAGTTTTGACAAAAGTTTATGTGAGATCTAATAATCGCTAAGGTTGACACTTGTCACTGTCATAATATTGTTGCAAGTGAAAATCAAAGTTGTTGTATCATGACTTGCAAATGAACTTCAACCGTAGGGTGGTAGACCACAATTTTGGCCGACTGTACCACACAAGCGTCGTTGTAGTCTATGGCCAATATTTGTAGTAACAGCAGAGCGGACCCTATATTTTGAAAAGGAACAGTAGTTCTTTCTTGAACAACTTCAGATCCTTATCTATGCCCATAACCAAAAACACTTCCGCCGTGCTTTGGGCACGCTTTTTAAAATGGGTACGGGAAAACGCCGCCACAGCTCTCAGAGCGTTTACGGCTTTCGTACTTGAGGATTTATATGAGATATCTTGTTGTTTAAAAAAAACCATATCATTATTTGTCCTAAAGCAAATTCGTCTGAATACAACCTTAACAGAAAGTATTTTCAAAAATTTCACTTGGACGCAAATAATAAGAAAAGCAAAACTCAGCTAAAATATGGTTTCCTCCCTAAATATCCATGAAAACCTAATTAGTCTTGCCAACTCCAGCATTCAGCCGTGCTGTACTAGGACCAGTCCGCACCCCACGTCCGATGCATCGGTACTCCGCGAGAGATTCCTTCTAGGCAGCTTCTCACCTGTAAAACTCTCAGAAAACTTCTATAACTGATAGTTTTTTTCATGAAATTATAATATAACTTTCTACGAGTATCATATAGCTTTTTTCAACCACTTACAACGCATATTCTAGCTTTATCCGCGTAGAACTCGTTTATCGCTGCTCCCTCGGGAACTGTCCAATATTCCGGGTTATATTCCAGGACCTAACCTATGTGTGCAAGGTTTCATCCCGCTCCGTTAAGTGGTTGAAACGTGACTGAGTAACAAACATGCAAACTCTCATTTATAATATTAGTAAGATAAAGGGTACCACAGAGATATTGATATTGACACCACTTTCTTAAGGATTTTCCTTTTTTTTTTACAGCGCGGCGATAAAAGGCAAATGAGCAGCCGGACCGTCTGATGGTAAGCTGTCAACGTCACCCATCAACATCAGCAATCTGGCATTGGTGATGCTTTCTGGGCACAGCAATAGTGTTTTTCAGTGAATACTCTTTTCTTCACAGAATTTGGATGGCCAGGCGGTTTAAACTGGTTCTTTGGGTACTAGACCAGTATAATCGTATTTATATAGAGAAATACATACTTAAATACATATAAAACATACAAGACATAGGAACAACGCGTTCATGACATAAATATCTGGCTCTCACCGGGAATCGAAGCCACCACTAGCTTCGCAGGCATGGTCACTACCAACTACGTTGACCGCGTTCAAACAATAGACGAATTACATCATGTTAAGCAGCACTGTACCCTTACCATGAGTTACAATTACCGTACTCGCTGGCGAGTCGATCGCTCTGTGCGAAATTGTGCGAGGGACTGAGCATTCGACTCGCTAGCGAGTACGGTAATTGTAACCTTCGTTACTCATTACGGTAAAACACAACCTATATGGCTTACCGATGTCCCTGCGCAGAATTTTTGCGGAGCGCGGGAACCAATCAGCATGATCCACGCGTTGCGCGGTTCTATTCTGTGCTATTATTGGTTATTAGTGACGCCATGTTGACGCGCGTCATTCAGATAGCTGTCAAACGTGCGTGAGTGAGATGGAAAAAATAGATGCAATTTAATTTGCACCTTATAACTATTACGTACAAGTCTGATCGCGGGTTTTAATCGTGCTTTCGGAAATCATCGGAATCGTTGTTCGTGTCTGCGCGAACGAAGATTCACGACACGCCATATCGGTTGTGTTCTACTGTACTCGACACGATACTAAGGGAAATCTCCGCCTCGACGTCACGTGTGAGCAAACATAGTTATGAATGTGGTAGTGTCAATGAATGGTACTCACCATGTGGTGGTGCGCGGGGTGGGGGTCACCGGAGGGGCCGGCGCCTCCCGGACTCATACGCATCTCTGGAACAGGACCACGAACAAGTTAGTACATAACTTAGACAAAAACTTCTTTTTAACTTTCAGAGGCGGTAACTATAAAACGGCCAAACTAATTTTGATGAAACCAAGCTAAGAACGATCCCAGTTAAACTAGCTTTCTATTAAGAAAACCGCGTCCCAATCTGTTCATTAGTTTTAAAGCTACATGCCATTTTTTTTTCCTTACAACTTTTTGAGTAAACGCAAGTTACTTTCTCCATACTAACAGAACCCCGCGTTTGTTTTTCACAAAGTATGGAAAAACCATTTTTGTGAGTATATTCAAAAAGTTGTAAGGAAAAAGAAATGGCATGTAGCTTCCTTATTTCTTAGTGATTCAAATCATGCAAGAAAACACAGTTTTTTTTTTAAATTAACACTTGAACTAATGTGTTTTTCGTATCACGGACATAAGGAAAATTTACAAAAATTCCTATTAAAATGATCAATATCTCGGAAACCGTGAAACTTGGCATAATAGTAAATGTGGTAAAACGCCTACACCCGAGTGCCAAACACCCTGTATAATAGTCCGACTAGCACTATGTCGGTTTTTTTGTAAGGGTTTTAAAAAGGTTTAACGCTAGGATGCTGCATGCCACGATGTCTGCACGCACTAGTTGCACACATCCGACGTCCTGTTTGTGTTTGTTTATACCTTGTCTGCGCCGTTCGGGCGCGGCACGCCGCTCGGGCGCCGCGCGCCTCGAGCCGCCGGCGCCGCCACCTGCGTGACGACAAGCGTTGTAAACAAGCGGACTACACAATAACCGTGTACACAGAAAGCTTCATCATCATCATCATCATCATCATCCGCCTATATTAGTCCACTGCTGGACATAGGCCTCTCCTATTGCACGCCAAAGAGCACGATTCGTGGCCACTCTCATCCAGCTCTTGCCAGCCACCTTGCGAAGATCGTCACTCCACTTAGTCTGAGGGCGTCCTACACTACGTTTGCCCATTCGCGGTCTCCGCTCAAGAATACGATAACTCCAGCGATTATCGGTTCTGCGGCACAAATGGCCGGCCCACTGCCACTTCAAGCTGCTAATTCGATGGACTACGTCGATAACCTTAGATAACAGAAAGCTTAGCGAGGGGCAATTAATACCGACGCTCTTTGAAAAGTAATATTTGCCAACTGTACTTCTCATCGAGAGACGAGTGCAAAGCGTCCAAACTTTATGTGATCACTCTTTTTTTTAAACGGGCAAATATTCGGTTTACAAACTTCGCTGATTCGTAAATGATTCTAATTATGTAAGATACCACTGAAAAACTTGTAATAAAACATGAAATTAATAATTTTTCGTGACATTGACATAAGGGAAAATTACAAAAATTCAGATTAAAATGATCAATAACTCCGAAACTAGTAAAAATCGCTGGATATATCTAGGGGTTAAATCGATAGCTTTTTAGCTGCTCTATCAGCCCTCGGCGGGTTGACCTCGGTTTCTGGAACACCCTGTATCAATATGTAAATACTTTGTTTTAAACATCTAGTTCGCACTCTACTCACCAATACTAAGCCGTCTAGGCTCGGGGCGATTCTCTCTTTTCCCAGGCGTGTGCGGGGCGTGCTGCACATGCGGCCCATGCGGCCCGAGCGGACCGTGCGGCCCATGTGGCACGTGCTGACCATGCGGACCGTGGGGTCCGTGCGGGCCATGAGGCCCGTGCGGCCCGTGTGGACCGTGCGGACCGTGTGGAACGTGCGGCGCGAGTGGCGGGGGGGACTGTGCAGCGCATGCCTCTTTAGGGCTCCCAGCGCTGCTTCCATCGCTGTAATAAATAAAAAGACTACGTTAATAAAGAAGCATGTGAATTTTCTTTAATCCTAAAGCCATTTCCGCTTGAAATTTTAAACCTTTTTAGTGTTGATATTATAATACAACCATAACCTAACCGAACGGCAGATATATTCGGAAAACTTAAAAACTTGCCTGACTCAATTGAAAACCAGTTTAGGGCAAATGAAAATTCGGACAAACGATTTGTTAGAACAAGGTGTTTTTAGGGATGTTCAAACACATCTGAAAATACACTCGGCGTCAAAAATATCGCACCTTCGGGAAAAATATGTTCAACCGACATTATACCCTATTTAATCAAGGGTAAAGGTATGACTGTTAGGTATTATTTGAAAGGTAATAAAATATACTTTTTAAAAAAGCTAAAAAAAATATAATTATTGAAACCAGGTTAAAAAAAAAAAAGTTTAATGCGAGGACAAGAAAAATGTTTATTAAATTGTAAATTAACATCAATGAAATGGTTAACTAACAAACAAAAAAGACACTTAAAAGTAACCTAAAACCTAGTGTTACCCCCCCTTGCCCTAATTACTGCTTCCATGCGGTCTTTCATTGACCGAACCAACTTCACTACGTCCGACTGAGGAATGAGGTTCCATTCTTCAATCACGGCGTCCTGGAGGTCTTGGAGAGTGGTAGGGATGGCATCACGTGACCGAACACGTCGCTTCAGCTCGTCCCAAAGGTGTTCGATTGGGTTCAAGTCGGGACTTCTCGCTGGCCACTGCATAACAGGGATCCCAACCTCTCCCACCACTCAATCACGAACGAGCAATGCAGTGTGGTTGCGGGCGTTGTCGTGCATTAAAGTGAATCCAGTGCCGACAAAACCCGCATATGGGACCACATGCTCTTCCAGGATCTCCGTGACGTCCCGGTGAGCAGTCAGAGACCCCTGCCCGCGAGTGCCCCCCGTCCGGGAGACGCACAGAAGGTCGGTCTTGCCATCTGTGGACATACCGCCCCAGAACATGCACGAACCACCTCCGTAGGCCACCGTTTCTTCAATGCAGGCTTGAGCAAATCGTTCTCCCGACCTTCTGTAGACTCTTCTACGCCTGTCGTTGCAATAGAGGCAGCCTCTCGTCTCATCGGAGAAAAGAACCTGCCTCCACTGGTCGAATGTCCAATCGACGTGAGCACGAGCAAACTGCAGGCAGTCTCTGCGATGCTGTGCGGTCAGTTGGGGACCTGTAGCAGCCCTGCGGGCCACAATCTTCTTCTCCCGCAACCTTCTCCTAATGGTGGAGGTGCTAACAGAGGTCGTCCGAGCTTCTCGGAGACGCTGTTGCACCTCAACAGCATTGGAGAAGCGATTGCGTAGAGACGACGACACAATAAAGCGGTCGTCTCTTTCAGATGTGCAGCGTCAGCGGCCAGCTCCATGCCTCCTAATGAAGCTTCCAGTCTCCTGGAACCGCAGGTATACTCGGCGAACAGCAAACCGGCTTAAATTCAGTTGCCGAGCGACATCACATTGCTTGGAGCAGTGCGACCACCTGGGTTGATTCAGCAGCAGTGGTTTCCATTTTTGAGGGTAGTTTTTTTGCTTCAGCTCCTTAGATGTGTTCTCTTTAACGTCTGGATAGCGAATGATTGACATTTGACCTTTACCAGTCTTTTTATACACCTGGAACACGGCACAACTCGCGACCATTCAAACGCGTAATTTGGCACATTTTTTCCGAAACTCTCAGTTTGCGAAAACACTTTTTTTTTCTTTAAATTAAATATTGTTAATTTAAAACACATTAAACGTGCTTTCGATTGATACTAATATTTACGAGGTGGGATAATTTTACTAAGGGCTAGATTTGCTTGAATCTGATTTTCAACGAGGTGCGATATTTTTGACGCCGAGTGTATATACAAATACTAACTCCTACTCGCGTACGAGGGCTGCCTTTTAAGTTGTGTCGTTTGGAAAAACTAAAGACAATTTAAGTGTTAAATGGTATTTATTGTTTTTCAAAGTAATCACCGTGATATGTAATACACTTTTTCATTCGATCGAACCAGTTTTCGAAACACTTATTCCAGTCCGAAGTCGGGGTCTCCAAAATGGCCGTTTTGTATGCCTCAACGGCTTCTTCAGGCGTCTGGTACCGTTGACCACGAAGTCGTTGCTTGATTTTTGGAAAAGTAAAAAAATCGTTAGGGCTTAAGTCTGGACTGTGCGGCGGGTGTTCCAGAATTTCGACGTTTTGCTCTTTTAAAAACGCAATTGTTTGCCGGGCGGTGTGCGAGCTCGCATTATCGTGATGCAGTCTTATACGACGTCTTGGGTTATTTTTTCGAAACTCGCCGATGACTTCTGGTAAACAGACAGTGGTATACCAGTCAGCATTAACCGTTTTACGATCCTCGAGCACGATGTTGGCCACGTGGCCACTTTTCGCCACAAACGTGGCGACTATTTTTTTCGAAATGCTCCGTGAGCGTATTACTTTGGTCGGTTTTGGCTCATCTTGGAACACCCAAACAGTCGACTGCTGTTTAGAATCGGGTTCGTAGGCATATATCCAAGATTCGTCACCACTGATAATGTCGTAAACATGTTTCGAGTTTCCTCGGTTGAATTGCCGCAGAGTTTTGCGACACCATCGAACGCGAGCCGTTTTTTGGTCTTCACTGAGTAAATGTGGTATCCAGCGAGAGATCAACTTTTTTACGCCTAAGTGATCATGCAAAATACTGTGAACACTGGTCCCTGAAATACTTAAGGAAGCTTCTATCTCACGGTATGTCGCATGGCGATCTTCGACGATCAGTTGCCGTACAGCATCAATGTTCTCCTGGGTTACGGCTGTTTTTGGTCGACCTTCACGATGTCTATCACCAAGACTAGAGCAACAACGTTGAAATTCTAAATACCAGCGTTCCACAGTCCGGAGGCATGGTGCTTTATCATTGAAAACCGTAGTCAACTCTTCGAAGCACTGAAGTCGCGTTAAGCCCCTTTTGAAGTTGTAAAAAAATATCGCACGTAAATTTTCCTTCGAAATTTCCATTTTCACAACTGACTTGTCAACTTTGAACGAGCGCTGTACTAAAACGGTTGGGCCGATTTCGAGTCATTCTTTTGTTTTCGAATTCTAATTTCAAATATTTTAAGATGACACTAGTTCTTTTTTATGCAATCACGGAAGGCTTGCAAACGACAGAACTTAAAAGGCAGCCCTCGTATTAGTCCGCGTATATTTCGATTATCGTTATTATATTACCTTTCGGAATTCTTTCGACAAAAAAAAAGCTTCGGTAGGTTTGGTAGCTGTAGGCGTTGGTGTAGCCTATAGTCTATACTTTTAGGTATTTAAAAAAATGTAAACAAAACAACCACGTCATATAGTTCGTCAGCCAATAGAAGTAGACAGTGTTCTGCTTCTATTGGCTGACGTCAAAGCCGTCGTACGTCAAAGTTCGATAAAACAGTTTTGATTGGCTGTTTAACAATGTCACGTGGTTTGGAATGTTTACATTTTTTTAAATACCTAAAAGTATAGACTATAGGGTAGGCAAGGAATATTGTTTCTTTTCTCCCGTCGCAAATTCTCTATGAGCCACAGCGATCGCGCGTGTAAGCGATCGAACAAAGGCGTGACGTCACGGTGACGACACGGCGGAAGCGTGCCTTAAACGGTGTGGTGTGAGTGTGACACGTGATAACGCCATCGGGCTGCCGTGTCACATGCCCCAACGTTCATTACAAAAAAATCGGTCGGTTGTACTCGCGCACCGAGGGTTAAGATAATATTTAAGATAATAATGCATTTTTTTTTATGGCATAGAGGAGACAAACGAGCACACAGGCCACCTGATGGTAAGTGGAAACTGTGACCCATAGACATTCGCATTCACAAGACTGCAAATGCGTTGCCAACCCTGAGGACTAAGATGGAATGCCTCTATGCTAGTCATTTCACCGGGTGTCTTATCCCCAAACCGGAACACAACAATGCGAACACTGCTGTTTGGCGGTAGGTTAATGGATAAGACGGTGGTAGAGATCCGGACGGACCTTGCACAAGGTCCTACCACCCGCATTTAGATTCCTTAACTCATTTGACAGGCTATTAGGCTCTGAGACTCTATTCTAGGTGGTAAAAACCATCTCTTTGACGTGTTTATTATCGTATTATCAACGTTTTGATAGCTCTTATTTACTTGACAGTAAGGCACTTGACTCACCGCCAGCGAGGAATTGATTAGCTTGACTATTTGCTTAGAGAGACAAACATATTTATAGTTGATCGCTAGCTCTACTCGCTTCGCTCATCGTCGGTGTTAGGACAAGTGCCTAATGCTGCCGTCCGAAACAAATACGGAGTAACTAAGATAAACTTACTATAGTAATATCAACCTTACTATTAACGACATAGAATTGAATCTGCTTTGGTGATTGAATTTAAGATACTGCTTATTGGTTTAGGAGAGCAGAATGGCGGCCAAGTTAAAAACAATACCATAACTAGACAATATGGTTGTTACCACCAGGGATTGTAACCGGTTACAAATAAACCGGTATTTATTTAGGTTAAACCGGTTAATTATTTGGGTTACGTTCCAACGGATTACGGTTATGGTTACGCTCACAGGGAGCGAAATGCATTTACCGGTTATAACCGGTTAGAGAGCGCTTCCGTCATTCACCCTTGTCTCGGCTCACACGGAAGGAGCGCTCTCTAACCGGTAAATGCATTTCGCTCCCTGTGAGCGTAACCTTTATTATGGGTTAGGCTCTCATAGTGTGGCTTTAACCGCTACGGAAAATAAACCGGTTTTCAATCCCTGGTTACCACCTAGAGGCCCAGCGGGCCTTTACGGTTATATTTATCGTTGTAGATAGACGTGGACAAAACATATCGTCTTTCTATCTCAACGTCGTATCTGATCGAATAGTTAGATGGAAAAGCACTCGTGTCCCTTAACTAATAAAGAGTACTTTCCTATCTAACTATTCCATCAGATACAGTCAAGGACTTTAATTGTTAAGCCACTATGGAACCGTGTCGCATAACGTTGATCATTAATTTTTAGCGTACTTTCTTTTATATGGTTTGACGCTGTCATTATGACAGGGTTCCATAGTGGCTTAACAATTAAAGTCCTTGACTGTACGAGGTTGCGAAAGTAAAGGGATGATATGTCACTTTCTGACCAGTACCTAAGCGCGAGAGTGACGGATGCTTTATCTACCGCTATAAAGGCGACCAAACACCCAAATAAGTTAATAATAACTTAGTCATAAAAAATTGTAAACATTGTATATTGTATAGGGGACACGATTTCTGTATGCATCGAAAGTTCTTATGTAAGAGTACCTAGTTGACTTGCACCATCATAGTTAAGTTTAATTTTTATAATCTTTATTTTTCTATTACTACTAATTAGTTCTGGTGAAAATTCAGAGCTTTGACACATTTTCCTGCTACGCGTGAATATATTTATTTCTTATTGTATGTTAGATTCATTGTTTTATATAATTCTAGATAAGGTTTTATAACTGTATAACTAAAAAAACAACTGACTGTTGAGTTTCATGCGGCGTTTCTTCTCAGCAGTGGCCTCTTGCGAAGCGCTGGTAGATTTTTGACGTGTAAAAGTACCCGTGCGGCCTACTTACTGAATAAACCTCTTTTTTATCAATATACGGACCCAGGGGCCCTAATATGGCTGAGTTTATCGTGTGACAAAGTTCAGAAAAGGCATCCGTCAACTTCTGACACGTAAATAAGTACGAGAGTGACGGATGCTTTATCCACATTGGACGCGCTATACAGGGTGTCTCATTCAAATCGGTCAGTATGAGAAAGTCTGAAACTATAAGACATACGAAGATGTGTTCTTAGGAACCATGTCACCGATTTTGATAAAAAGAAAAACTGCATTCATACATTTGAAAAAAAAAACTGTATCCAGCTAGGGAATCGAACCTGGTTGTTTTGAAAAAATAAACTTACACTATTTCTATTCAGATATCGATTGTGTAGGTCTTAAGCAGTAAATGTTTCTAAGAAACATGATGTCTAAAATCCAGAAAATGCCTTGTTTTCACATAATTTTAATTTATTTTAATAGATGTTCGAAGTGACCACCGTTACAATATTCAACAAGTTCAGGCATGTAAAATTGTTTTTACCTAAACGTGTTGAATATTGTATTGAAAAAAAAACGTGGTCACTTCGAACACCTACTATGATAAATTAAAGTATGTGAAAACAATGCATTTTATTCATTTTAAACATCATGTTTCTTAGAAACATTTACTGCTTAAGACCTACACAATCGATATCTGAATAGAAATAGTGTAAGTTTATTTTTTCAAAACAACCAGGTTCGATTCCCTAGCTGGGTAGGTACAGTTTTTTTTTCAAATGTATGAATGCAGTTTTTCTTTTTATCAAAATCGGTGACATGGTTCCTAAGAACAAATCTTCGTATGTCTTATAGTTTCAGACTTTCCCATACTGACCGATTTGAATGAGACACCCTGTATAGACGCAGTCATCTTCGACGGGCTGTAGCAGTGGAGTATACACGCGCAGGCGCAGTAACGAACAAAGGCGTGACGTCACGCGCGGTGACGACATGGCGGAAGTTTGCGCTCAACCATAGCGAACGGGGCACAGTGGCTTCGGGCCACGTCCCATTGCTGGGCATAGGATAAACTATACTATAGGTGTATACTCTTTTGGTTTAGGGTTTAAATTATAGTAAACATATGATTAAAAATTTATTTTTTTGACGTGAAGGCAAATGATGGTTGCCGAGTTAGAATAGTGCCACTTCATGTCTTCCCGTGGATGTCGTAGAAGGCGACTAAGGGAATATATTATAGGCTTGTAGTACTGTTAGGCGATGGGCTTGCAACCTGTCACTAATACACTGGTAAACACATCTTAGCCAGCGTGCAAAAAGTGGTTACAGAATTATCAACTAGTTTTTAAAGTTGAAGGTCATTCTGTAGCTCTGCCTACCCCACTCTGGGATTATATGGATAATACTGGAAAAGGGCCGTATCTTAAGTACCCGAAACCGACGTGCGTGCATGACTCGATGTATGAATGTGGAAGAAGCGAAAGAAATTTGTCAAGATCGTAGCAAGTGGAAAGAAGTGGTCTGCCTACCCCTCTGGGAAACAGGCATATTCATACATCTAAAGGTCAACGGAAAACACCCTATCAATTTTAATTCCCTTATAGTGTCTAAATATATCTTTTTTTTACAACTTCCAGAAACTATACGCAAGTATAAATACTCGTATGGTTTTAATTTAAACTCGATACTTCCACGCGTTCCCGAGATATAGGGTCTTGACAGACACACGGACAACAAAGTTGTTCTATAATTCCGTTTTTTTCCTTTTGAGATACGGAACCCTTTAAACTACTATAACTATACTAATCTCCTAACCTAACATTTTACGGTTTCATACCTAAAGGGGGCTATACATTACTAAGACTTCGCCTTCTGTCTGTCTGTCACAGGTATCTTTTGAACAGTATTAGCTAGATACTTACAATTTTCAAAGCGTGTTTATTGCCGTCATATCAACAAATAACAAATTCTTTTAGAGCTGATATCTCATAAACTAGCTAAGAACCATTCAGATTTAACTATCTTACTTTAAAATAACCGCGTCACTATATCTTTGCTTATTTTTTCAGCGCTTAAAATACCTTTGAGCAATGAGCAAAACTCACCAATTACCTATTTCAAGTAGGTATTATGTAAAACTCCCGACAACCGGGATAATGGATGTTCTTTTTTTATGTGAAAAAGGAGGCAGACGAGCAAGCGAGCGACCTGCCCCCTATTACACCATCTTAACAATGACACGTGACAGATGACAATTCGTTATAGTTAACACGCTGATGCATGACTAGGTTTCATATAAACTGCGCCATGTACAAGGAAATGTCACCTGTCACCTTTCATTGTCGGGATAGTGAAATAGGGGCAAGATGGTAAATGATCATCGCGACCCATAAACACCAGAGGAATCGCAGATGTGTTGCCGGCCGTTGAGAAAAGAGTGGGCTCGTTTTTTGACCGGCCCCAAGTCGTATTCAAACAAAGCTACGAACACTGTCGATTATGTCACGTTTCTAACAAAAACAAACCAAAACAAAACCTGTCCATCCGTTAAGGAGCTAAGATTCGACAGACAAATACAATACGGGGGTTAAAAAGCTTGAAAATTTACAGTGTAGGTTTTTGCTAGCTTTTAATATTTTACGGACTGAAAAGGGCATGCTTTGATGGTTCGGTCATTTGGAAAGGATGGATGAAAGAAGATTGACGAAAGAGATATGCAGATCGAAAGTGAGTGGACGGGTCGGAAGGGGCCGCCCTAGGCGTACTTTTTAGAGTCAAATCGGAGAAATACTGGAAAAGGGCCGAATCTTAAGTACCCGAAACCGACGTGCGTGCATGACTCGATGTATGAATGTGGAAGAAGCGAAAGAAATTTGTCAAGATCGTAGCAAATGGAAACAAGTGGTCTCTGCCTACCCCTCTGGGAAACAGGCGTGATTTAATGTATGTACGGTCACGAGCGTTAATTTGGGACCCATTTCAAGAAAAATATGCTTGAAGTCATCAATGTCATTAGAGATGTCAAGTCCTTTGTAACTTTTAGGAAACTCAACCTTATTACTGTAGAATGTCAGATTGACTTTGGACCCAAGGTAGGTGGGTATGTATGTAATATCGTATGGTTCGGAACACTTTTATGCACTGGTTTTTGTGAACTACGGACCCCCGAAACTTGCAAATGCGCGAATCTAGGGCGCATGCGTTTCGCAACAGCGTTTTGGGCAGCTTTCTCACCGCTTTCCAATGTTACGTTGCGACGCGGCCCTCTCCGCGCTCGGCGGTGGATTCGCGCAGGTTTTCATGGTACACGAGTTGGGTTGGGGAAAGGAGAGTACTGGAGCAATTTCGAGAAAGATCTGATTACGGGGTTGTAGCGATATGGCATATTTTATATAACTTTCGTACGCGAAAGTATTATTTTGCATGTACTGTCTGTATATTTGTTAATTGACAAAAGGAACTTTTTCCAAAATAATTCTGAAAAACATACTCAAACTCACCGGTAAAAGTAAGTATTTTGTTCATACAATTGTTAACAAATATAACTTCTTAAATCTGAGATTAACTTCAAAAATACTGAACGAATTTCGATGTAGTCCGTAGTGATTTGATTATAGCCATTTTTTTTAAACATCGTTTTTTTTCTACATTGACTACAAACGCGTAATTTATGGAATTTTGAGTGCTTCTAGGAATAAATTTCTTGGCCATTTTGAACCTAGGTTAAATATATAAATAAATATGAACCAACGCAAAAAGTAATTTACTTTACCTAACGAAAACGTTATCAATTCCGAAACTAGCTCTTACAACAAACCCCATACAATATTTCACCACAGACCAACACCATACCAAGCACTACAAAACCAAAAGGCAGTACATCCCCATCGAATTCATACAATCATACTCCCTTCTAGTTCTAAACACCACCATGGCTCTATTGCGCGGCTTCCCACGTCACTATAGCTTGCGCAAGAGTTGCCCCACTAACTCCAATAACTGCACTTTCAAACCGCAACCTTATGCCGTGGTGTTAGAGTGGGTATAAGTCTGGTGAGCGAGTAGGCCAAGGTCAGACCCTGGCCCTACGGAAAGCTTCAAGTCCTTATTCGATAGAATGTTGCGATTGTTCGATTCGGACACGCTTTTTTACAACCTTGTGCAGAACAAAGCCGCAGAAAAACACCAGAAGAAAACTGAATAAAAGATATACGATGTTTATTCAGTGGGTTGTAGATTTTACGCGTCAAAAAGCTACCAGTGCTACCTAAGAGGAGACCACTGCTGAGAAGAGGCGCCAGAAGAAGCTTTAAAGTCAGTCATGCATTAAACATGTTACCAACTTATTACAATGATTACCTATACCTACTCAATCTAGCATATCACGCGCATTTTGTATTTTCGACGTTTTCCTACACAAACACGGATACAACGTCTATATATTTTAATGACTACGATATTAGGTTTCTGGTTTAGGCCAAGCATTTATGTCTGTTAGTCCTTGACCAAGTTGTTCGCTTAACTTTTTCAAGTAATTTGTAAGTGCTGTAACGGAAGAATTCATATAAAATAATTCAGTAAATTGGCCACTTCAAGGCAATTTTACACGTCGACTATTATGTCTAGTCCCTTCCATTTTAATTGTCTTATTTAGTAAACACTTGTATAACCTCAAAATTCTCCTTTTAGACTTAAAACTAAAAAAATCTTCATATAAAACAATATTATGATGTAAAATCGGGAAATGTATGTGCAAAATGTTGTCTCTAGTTGCTTTATTCACCAAAACTCGGTCGATTAAGACGATAATGATGCGTTATAAGCAGAGCCCGGATTTTTTGCGGCAAAACAAAAGACTGTCGCAATTTAGCTAGTTAGAAATATTTTTTTATCGATACCGAGTATTATTATATTTACATTACTTTACAATCATTCGCGACATTTGTTTTATATGTGTTATTCCATCTAAATTTTAACTCCTACTATTTCATATCAAGTAATAAAATAACCCGTCGGGTAACTAAGAGGTAAAACTTTGAATGAAGTGACTATACTGCCTCATGGAAAATAATAGACACTTCAGAAGCTGTCTACTCCCAGAGAATGTTGAGAAATTAATGATTATCTACTCCTATCACTAATACAAACCAAATAAAATGTCACGTGCTGCTGGGTGTACTGACGGATTTCGAAGAAGGATTTGCATCTGTTTCTATATAATTTTATACAAAACTCACGTAAAATTTTCTAACACTAGCTAGATTGTGACAGTTTTTTGTTTTGCCGCGAAAAATCCGGGTTATAAGGTAATAAAAGCATCATCGGCCGGAGCACCTAGCTGAGAGCACCGCAAGAAAAACGAGCAGAAGGTCATTTTTTCACATCATCGAAATAATGTGTTGCTTAGGTGTGTTGGTCAGGTAAAAAAACAATAGTAGGTACAATCGACGCCATAAATATGTTTACACTTTAGTAACTTGTCTATTTAGCGTCATGTTTAAAATGCCATTTGAAATTGTCATAGGTGGTAAAGTGACGAGGTACCTACTAAAGTGTAATAGTACATTGTGTATTAAGGGTGGTAAAGAAAGAATTACAAACGAGAGTCTGTTAGAAGCCCGAAGCCGAAGGCTGAGGGCTTTAATGACTCGAGCTTTGTATTTCCTTTACCACCCGTGTAACATACAATGTTTTTCATCACAATTGCGAGGAAATGAAATAAAATCAGACAAAAGATCATATTTTTAACTTATTAGCGGCAGACTACATCATTGTCTGTGACTTACCACAGATAATGTCAAACGTGTTCGGAGTCCGATTCTAGTGACATATGAGATCAATAGTTTATTATGCGAGATTGTTATAGTATTCAACTGACATATCATCTCGAATGAAACTTCATATCGAATGGCACAAGAATTGGGGTCCTGACGTATTGTGATAGTTTGAGTCCACGTATAATATTTAAAAAAAAAGCTATTACGCACTTTAGTTACGTAATGGTAAAAAAAGGCCCGCGGGTATTATTTTGGATTTACGGTCGATTTTTCTAGCATGTTAGGACACTATTTACGAGCAAGTGTGATGAAATAGTACATTACTTAACAAGGGCTGTAAAAGAAAGAAAGCCCGAAATCGCAGGTATTTGAGACCCGAGCCGTAGGCGAGGGTTGTAAATATGCGATAGAGGGCTTTCTTTTTTACTGCCCGTGATGAGTACACAATTTTACGTCTTCACCTGGCCACAATGCGAGTTTTACCGTGCGCGCAGCGTGCGATAAAACTCACATTATGGCCAGGTGTTACGTAAACATATTTATGGCGTCGACTGTACACAAAGACGAATATAACCAGATTTGTTAGAGCAATGTTATTTTGATATATTTTTGCAGTTTAATTGTTTATCTATACTAATACTATAGAGCTGAAGAGTTTGTTTGTTTGCTTGAACGCGCTAATCTCAGGAACTACTGGTCCGATTTGAAAAAATATTTCAGTGTTAGATAGCCCATTTATCGAGGAAGGATAGGTCGCTTGTGTTTGATAGAATTATGTCGAAGTCCATCTCCATCTGGAACCTGTTCCAGCTGAAAATCAGCGCCGAGTCTCTGCCCAGCTACAAGCTGAGCTGGTTGGCCTTTTTGGCATTAGTATAGCGCACTTATTGTTGTTTTTCTTTGAGAAATAGTTCAAGTTTAGTATTGTTTTTTTATTATTTAATTGTACTACTACCGAATAAATGTCTCATTCGTTCATTCAATTTTCCACTCGTTGTTATTTTTAAATAGCAGACTTTTGTATTAAATTTTTCCCCAAATTAAGTTGTCATAGTCGTGTTTCTCTATTGTCACCTTTTTACTCATCACAAAAATCTATTTCATAGTGTCAGCGCTCCTATTTCTCATGTCACAAACATTACCCTACCGTCTACCGCTATCGGGTAAAATACCCACAAGGTCCCTCCGGTACTCCGGTACCCCCCGGTACCCCAACGGTACCGCAGGGCGCGACCGGTCGACAGTTATGCGCGTGCTTCGTCGCCACAAATCACGGGACCGGGGAGAGATTGGTTCAACGAACTAAGGTTTTGCAGTTTTTTTTTCGTCTCAGATAGAATGCGGAGCGTGTGCGCAGCGTAAAGCTGCCAACACACTGTGAGCGGAAACGGCACGGCGCCGGCGCGTTCCCTATACTATACTTCATTTGTTTGGTTAGGTTAGGTACAGTCACGAGATTAAATTTGGTACCCTTAGGGCCAAAGTCAATCTGACATTCTACAACAATAAGGTTGAGTTTCCTAAAAGTTACAAATGACTTGACATCTCTAATGACATTGACGAGTCAAGCATATTTTTCTTGAAATGGGTCCCAAATTAACGCTCGTGACCGTACTTACATACATACTATCAGACCATTGGAACCTTGACCCACCATAGAACTGTGTCACAGAGACGTTATGATTCAAGTCATAAGAAGTGTCAAACAAATTGTTTTATAATGTCACTGTGACACCGTTCTATGGTGGGTCAGGGTTCCATTGGGCTGAAAGTACATACATAACGTCACGCCTTTATCCCAGAGTGGGGTAGTCAGAGCTACAGAATTACCTACAACTCTAACAACTTTAGGTAGGTACTTACTTATTTTTTTTAAACAAAACAGCCACGTGATATAGAGCCAGTCAATGGAAGCAGAACACTGATACGTCAAAGTGCGATAAAACAGTTTTGATTGGCTGTTTAAAAATGCCACGTGGTTGGGATTGTTTACACTTTTTTAAGTACCTAAACAAACGGAGTATAAACATAGAACCTCCTCCGTTTAAGTCGGTTAAGTGGGATCTGTGACCCATAGACATTTGCTTTCTCAAGACCATTATCATAAGACTGCAATCGTAAGACCGCAAATGCGTTGTTAACCAAGGACTAAGGAATGCCTCTATGCTAGTAATTTCACCGGGTGTCTTATCCCCACACCGGAACACAACCCCATGCTGCTTGGCGGTAGTTAAAGGATAAGATGGTGGTCTTACAACTGCAGTCTTTAGATTGTAGTCTTGAGAATGCAAAATGCCCCTGTTTCACTATCGTGAGAATGTCAGGTGACAGGTGACAATTATGTATACATTGCAAAGTTAACAAGTTTTGACATCAGTGGGATTTATATCAACTGCGACATATACACTGGAATGTCACCTGTCACCTGTCATTGTAAGGATGGTGGGCAGGTGGCCTGTGTGTTCCAAAACCATTCCATGCATAGCTTATCTTTTCCTGCATTGTCCTCTGAATTATGGATTCCATTTAATGACGCTATCTGGTTACAATCCGCGGTAAGCGCATATTTGTATGATGAGTACAGACTTATAACGTCACGACAGAACTTCCTCGTGAGGCCCAACACGGCCTAAATTTAGGACATTTGTCAAAGTGACTTTTAACTTTAGTTGACTGACCTACAGTGATCAGATTCGCGATGTACTGATTAACGGCCAAATCAAAAGCACCCGAAACCGCCGTACGTGCATGAAGAGATTGATGAATGTAGAGGAAGCGAAAATTGTGTGTTTAGATCGGTGCACCTGGCGTTCCATAATCTCTGCCTACCCCATTGGGAGACAGGCGTGAAGGTATGTATGTATGTATGTTGACTGACACAAGATTATTTTTCGAACTAACGACATTTGACGTGGCCCTTAAGAGGTTATCTAAATCTCCATACAAGCTATCGGTGTGAGGGCGGGGTCCATTAATTACGTGAGGGGGGAGGGGGCCGAGTCGAATCTCACGCAATCTCACATGGGGGAGAGGGGATCTCGGCCAATATCACGTTTTTTTTCCGCAAGAAACAATGTAAAATTCCTAGGAAACTGGGTAAAAGTAAAACACGTTTCTCCACTAAAATACGGCGAAATCCACAATAATACAGGAACCAGTTCGGTCTTCTAGTTTCTTTAGCTCCGGAGCAAATTTCAAGATCTGAGCAGGGTAGTGAAGTGATTCTGTAAACAACGCCGCTCGTACGGACTGTCGAGTGATATCCAAGCTTCGAGATTAAGTCCCGTCAGTGCGAACAAAACACATTGTAGCGCGTGCATTTTCAATTAAGCAGCCTTATACGTTCGACCCATCGGCAGGAAGCATGCTGCTAAATTGAAAATGCACGCGCTACAATGTGTTTTGTTCGCACTGACGGGACTACTTAATATCGCCGCTTGGATATCACTCGACACTCCGTACGACCGGCGTTGTTTACAAAATCACTACCCAGGACACGCTTTGAAATAGGTACAGTACCCCAACGAAAATGTTAAGCACTTTAGTGCGTTGTCATAGTAAACTTCAAACAAAACATCAAATGACACGCATGACAATGACAATGACATTCACAATAACAAGGTTCTAAGTATGCTCAACATTTTTATTGGGTGACTGTACAGTCACGAGATTTAATTTGGTACCCACCTTAGATCCAAAGTCAATCTGACATTCTACAACAATAAGGTTAAGTTTCCTAAAAGTTACAAATGACTTGACATCTGTAATGACATTGACGACTTCAAACAGTTTTCTTGAAATGGGTCCCAAATTAATGCTCGTGACCGTACTATTGGTCTCGTTCACATCGAGTGCCGTGCGCTCTTTACTCGTTCACTCTGTTCCGCTCATACGTACAACAATTGCTTACTGACCTAAAGGACCGAACACAGATTAAGATCGTTTACCAAGAACTAGTTAGTTTCGGTCCATGACAGGAATTCAGTTCATTTAGTTCTTTGTTCCTGACCGACACAAGCCATTGTTAAACAGCCAATCAAAACTGTTTTATCGAACTTTGACGTACGACGACTTTGACGTCAGCCAATAGAAGCACAACACTGTCTGCTTCTATTGGCTGACGAACTATATCACGTGGTTGTCTTGTTTACATTTTTCTAAATGCCTAAAAGTATAGACTATAGAGTCGAAAAATCCTAGCTTTCTTTAAAGCAGAGTGACGCCGCTCGCCGCCGCCCCGCTCGCTGTGTGCCACAGCCTCGTTAGACTATATGGTCGGGCGTCGAACTCTCATCCTATCACCGGGTGCTCCGTGATAACATGGGGCGTAACGGGGGGACCGGTCCGCGGGCGCCCTGCGTCTGCCCTTAATAACAAAGTGCATAACTTTTTAAAGTGCACAGAGAACGAAGGCGCGGTATGGGTCGGTTTCTTGTATACGGCGCTAGTCAGCGTCAAAATATTATCCTTGTAAGACCCTATACCTATTGTTTGTATCAAAAGCATACTTATTTAAAAAAAAAAACTGTTTTTTTTTTAAATATTATCAGTGTTTGCTCATAGTGTTTGTAACCGCGTTACGTATCACTAGCTATGACGTAGGACCATGGGGCGTTTGAGCTCTTTAGCCACCTGCAGGAAATTGATTATTTATTTTCGCAGTATACTATAAACAAAAAAACGCTTGAGATTTTTTTAAATAAGAATACCTTTTATAAAAGTTCCTGTCGTTAATTGCAACCTTATCGCTTTAATAATAGGGTACCTTTTATATTTGGCATTACATCAAGGGAAAACCTGGAGACTCGGCAGGCCACTTTTCCTTTACAATCACGTAAGCAGTGTCACGCAAGATTGTCAAATACGTTAATGGGATAAAATACAAGTGACCTGCTACTTTTGACACTGAATTTATTAAGGACTTTTCCACAGACAGGACCACAATCTCAAACAAATTGATCTAGTCCCAAACTAAGCTCTAGGCTTGCACTATGGGTACTAGACAACGATAAACATAATTGTATAGAGAAATTCGAACCCGGGACCAATAGTTTCGTAGACCGGGTCACTATATACCAACTTCTCTCAGATTATTCTAATGATGCCTGTGACAGGTGTATTTCGTAATTTCAATCACTTACTATATTCACAAGCGATGTGTTTCAAAATAGGCGATTAATTATTGAAATTCTTGAACGGCG
The DNA here is from genome assembly GCA_963966035.1 of Acleris laterana. Taxonomy (NCBI): domain Eukaryota; kingdom Metazoa; phylum Arthropoda; class Insecta; order Lepidoptera; family Tortricidae; genus Acleris; species Acleris laterana. The sequence goes on from OZ014464.1 coordinate 9,141,946, forward strand.
TCTCTGTGGTTTGTACCGATGTAGTATTTATGTAAAGTTAAAGTGTAATAAGTGTTTATATGAGCTGTCACAGGTATCATCTTAGAATAATCTGAGTATAGGCTAAATGCGTTGCGTGGCGTCATGCATGATCTCATACAGTGATCAAATTCCTATCCTAAACCGACCGATTTTCGGCCATTTTGGAATTCAAAGTCAAAGTGACTTGACTGAATCATTAGGTACCTAATGATTCTAATCGTAAAAGACTTCTTGAAATTAAAACGCTACTTTTACATAGTTCCATAATGGCATAGATAAAATTGGTTGTGTGTACAGTCAAGGACTTTAATTGTTAAGCCACTATGGAACCCTGTCATAATGACAGCGTCAAACCATCTGAAAGAAATTACGCTAAAATTAATGATCAATGTTATGCGACAGGGTTCCATAGTGGCTTAACAATTAAAGTCCTTGACTGTACGAGCGTGAATGTTTTCTATGTATATAAGTACTAGCGACCCGCCCTCGCTTCACTTCGGTTTAAGTGAGTATGATATATAGCCTATAGCCTTCCTCGATAAAAGGGCTATCTAACACTAAAAGAATTTTTAAAATCTGACAAGTAGTTCCTGAGATTAACGCGTTCAAGCAAACAAACAAACTCTTCAGCTTTATAATATTAGTATAGATGTATCTTTACTAATATTATAGTATATAACAAAGTCGCATCTCGCCGTCTGAGACTCGGTATGTACGCTGATCTTTCAAACTATGGATTTTAATGCGGTTTTCATCAATATATATCGATTCAAGAGGAATGTTTTTATATATAATAAATGCTGGATTATGAACAGGTGTTACAGAAGCTGAATCGAAGCGAGAGCGAGTCATTTGTATCTCTCGTATAAAGTTGTTTATCGCTGTACAGTCACGCAATAAAAATGTTGAGCACATTTAGAACCTTATTGTGAATATCATTGTCTTTGTCACGTGTGTCATTCGATGTTCTGTTTAGAAGGCTAGTGCTTAGTTAAGAACTAAGTCTTTTTGTGTAAAATCGTCAACCTGATATTAGGTAGGATAAATCGGCTATTACTGGCCACCCTCCGGTAACTGGCCACTTTGCAATACAATGTGTAAAGCAAGAGATTTGCTCACATTTTTTCTAACTAGAATCCCTAGATCCTGAGTTATTACCCGGAGTACTGTCAAAGTACCTTTACTAACAGCACACACACACACACATTAAATCACGCCTGTTTCCCAGATGGGTAGGCAGAGACCACTTCTTTCCACTTGCTACGATCTTGACAAAATTCTTTCGCTTCTTCCACATTCATACATCGAGTCATGCACGCACGTCGGTTTCGGGTACTTAAGATTCGGCCCTTTTCCAGTATTTCACCGATTTGACTCGAAAAAGTACGCCTAGGGCGGCCCCTTACTAACAGCGTCAGTAAGAAATTTGATGGCAAGTAAATACATGACACTTTCTGGCCAGTTATTGACAATTTACCCTAATTTAATTTAAGGCGTACATTTTCGAATCAAATCGGAGAAATACTGGAAAAGGGCCGAATCTTAAGTACCCGAAACCGACGTGCGTGCATGACTCGATGTATGAATGTGGAAGAAGCGAAAGAGACTTGTCAGGATCGTAGCAAGTGGAAAGAAGTGGTCTCTGCCTACATCTGTGAAACAGTATTTAATTTAAAAAGTTCAATGATAGTTTTTTGTCCCCAAAAATGTAAGAAAACTGAATGAATTCAACACGGACAAAGCCAAGCGCAAGAGCTAGTCCCAGCGTAAACAAAACAGTTATATCCCAACCTCGAACCTGCGTCCCATCCTGCGGAGATAGGGGAAAGGTTCAACGACCTTAGCAAATTCGGGGAGACGCCAGCACTCTACAATCAACCTTAAGAACTAGGGCACAAGATCAAAAATGCAACGAAAACTTGCAAACATAGTTCTTTCTTTGGTTCAGTAGGGTTAAAAATCCTTTGTTACATATGTTAAATAACTAAAACTCAAAATGGGGTCGATTTTATACAAAAATAAAAGAAACGGGCATTGAATTATTATGCTAAATAAATATTTTAATGCATTGATATTTAAAACTTAACAATCTAATTTCAACTCTATTTCCAACGACATTAAGTCGATTTGTTTTAAATGGGAGCAATTCACAAAACAAGAAGGAGCTCTTCAAACCAAATCCAACCTTACACAAACCACATAAAGTTCAAAATTACTTGTATAAAAAATAAAGCGTAGAAGCCCACGACGTATTTAACACAATTTCAATTATGGATGCCGTCTCGCTCTATCACAGATCGATAGCCGTTGGTGCGAGCGAAACGCACGGCTTGTTTGGAATGGTCGGCCATAGGTTATGTTTTTGTGATATTTTTTGCTGGAAGGTTTCGGGGTAGTTACAAAAAAAAAGGAAGGATAGAGGAATGCATCTTGCTTGAGGATAAATAATAATAATATATAACCGCGGCGTTCATCTACGGAGAAATATTTTAGATGCAATATTATATTAGTGCCGTGTGGTTGCCGAGTTAGAATAGTGCCACTCTATGTAAATGAAAAATGAAAATGAAATGAAAAATACATTTATTTGTTTTTAAGAACCACTTTACAGAAAGTCTTACATCTGCCAAACTTATTCAAAGTTTGTCGGCAGCAATAAATACTCCAATTAACTTGGCTCTAAACAGGTGATAGACATTTATAATTAGTAGGTAGGTACTTACAAAAACTAATAAGCTTAACTAAGACAGGTTAATTTTAGGTAATAGACGAAACAGACTAAATTTCACACAGTACTTAATTATGTTTTAGGCGTATTGTTTGTAGTAGGTGTTTTTTAATTTTATTCTTAAATGAACCTTTTGTTGTACAATCCTTTATTTCTGTCGATAACTCATTCATAAATTTAGGGACCAAGTATTTTCTACATTTTTGGGCCAAAATAATTATTAAATTTAGGCATAACTAAAGTTCTATTTTGCTGTTTTCTTTGTTTTCTAACTTTATGTTTTTTAAACTTGTCACAGCCGAACTGCTCCACTAGTGTGTACAGCACAAACTTTTCATGGACTGGCAACACTTAACATTCCAGAAATAATTCCTCGTAATCATAGTTTTTACAGCGGTTTTTAACTCTTTTGTCTACTAAAAGTTTCATAAATCTAATTTGCAAATGTTTTATTTTATTAAGATACCCGTGGAAGTCGTAAGAGGCGACTAAGGGAATAAAGGCTTGTAGTACTGTTAGGCGATGGGCTTGCAACCTGTCACTAATATACACTGGTAACCAGAGGTAACAGAGTTGTTGGTAATTCTGTAGCTCTGCCTACCCCACTATGGGAATAAAGGCGCGAAGGTATTTCTTTTTTTTTAAACGATCAGAATTTGCTATGTGTAAAAACAATACGGTATTTGACAAAAGTCAAATCAGCTTCTTTTTATGAAACTTCAAAAACGCTCCGTTACTATGGAATTTATAGGGATTACTATCTTGTGACGTCACAATCAAACAGCGTCCTTATTGTTGGATTTTATGAATTTAAAAATCTTAAAATAGCAAACATAAATAAAAGATTGATGTCTTTCCAGTATTTTTATAATGTTTATCTGTTGTTAATGAAAAACCAATTTAATTTCACTCTTGTCAAATACCCTATTATGATGACGATGAGTGAAGTTAAAAAGTCCTTTTAAAATAAAGAACAAAACTTGGAGCGATCACTAGTGTATGGGAAAAGCATCGATAATTAAGCTTATCGATATAGACAGTACCTAGCTGTCATTTAATTTTGTCCCGTATATTCCTAGGTCTGCTTACAAGTGTCGAATTTGATGATAATACGACAAACCCTGAATAAAAACAGCAAACACTAAAAATTGTCACGTGTGAGTTGGCCTCGCGCTGATTCGATGATCAAATTAAAATCGGAATAGTAGTTTTTGTGATGGTAGGACCTTGTGCAGGGTCCGTCCGGATCGCTACCACCATCTTATCCATTAACCTACCGCCAAACAGCAGTGTTCGCATTGTTGTTTTCCCGTTTGGGAATAAAACAGCCAGTGAAATGACTAGCATATAGAAGCATTCCATCTTAGTCCTCAGGGTTGGCAACGCATTTGCAGTCTTAGGATTGCATTGCAGTCTTGTGAATGCGAATGTCTATGGGTCACAGTTTCCACTTACCGTCAGGTGGCCTGTGTGCTCGATTGTCTTCTCTATGCCATAAAAAAAAACCTACGGACGTTAATTTGCGATTTGTCCTTTGTGAATTTTCTGTAACACCCGTACAAAAACCAGAATTTATTATACATAAAAACCTTCCTCTTGAATCACGCTACCTATTGATGAAAACCGCATTAAAATCTGTTGCGTAGTTTAGAAGATACAAGCGAACAGACGGCGGAAGCGACTTCGTTTTATACTATGTTAAGATAAATAAATAGGCTTGAAGTCGTCAATGTCATTAGAGATGCCAAATCATTATAACTTAACTTAACCTAACATACATACACATACATTAAATCACGCCTGTTTCCCAGAGGGGTAGACAGAGACCACTTCTTTCCATTAGCTACAATCTTGACAAATTTCTTTCGCTATTCTTCCACATTCATACATCGAGTGATGCACGCACGTCGGTTTCGGATACTTAAGATTCGGCCCTTTTCCAGTAGTTCTCCGATTTTACTCGAAAAAGTACGCCTAGGGCGGCCCCTTCCGACCCGTCCACTCACTCAACCTTATTGTTGTATAATGACAGATTGCCTTTAGTACCTGACCTAAGGTGGGTCCTAACGTCCTAAGAGCGTCGATGACCTCATGGCTTAGGGGGTCGACTCGTTATCGTAAGGTACAGAGTTCGAACCCCCGCGGTCACCATGTACCACATTCGTGTAGGAGAGTAATTGCACAAAAGATTCTAAAGGGTCGAAGTGTATCCGAAAAGGCCCATCTGTAAGATAAGATAAGATAAAGTGGGTCCCTTTAAGTTCCAGATTGCGCGAGTCCGTTTTTTTTACAACGATATCTAAATTAGAGCCCAGCTGCACAGAACGTGCCCTCGTCGGCATGGCAATCACGTTTCGTGGTAGAAGCGCTACAAGTACACACGTTTCCCGCGCACGTGTGCGTTGCGCATGCGTGCCTGTTCACAGGCACATGATTGTTGCGTTTGCTTAGTGTGCGTTATGCTGCTTTCGGTTGGTTTTTTAATGCTGTGGTTCTTGGTTTTGGTACTCAAATAAAATTACAAATGTGAGGTCAATAACATGAAATCAAAAATAATGACTAGGAGAACAACACGAGGAGGACGGTTCCAGTCAGAAACGGAAACTAAACTAACTGGAAAGGGTCCTTGCAAGCATGAACAGACCGACCCCCCCTCCACCCCCATTATTTCTGTGAAGACATCCTACAGTCACCGTGTGGTTGCCGGGTTAGAATAGTGCCACTACATGTCTTCCCGTGGATGTCTTAAGAGACTAAGGGAATAGAGGCTTGTAGTAGTGTTAGGCGATGCACTGATAAAGATCTTAGCCTATGCAATATGTGGTTACCTTATCAACAAGTTTTTAGAGTGGTTGGTAACTCTGTAGCTCTGCCTACCCCACTCTGGGAATGAAAGCGTGAGTTAGCTACAGTAGCAACTGTTATCGCAGCTCTTATATAACTTTTATAACACTAAACACCAGCCGGCTTGGCAACAGCATCCACGAGTAATTTCACACGGTACACGCTAGCCTTTAAGGCACGTGCAAGTGAGTGAATACTCTGTACTCTGTAAGTTTATCGTTGCCTAGTACCCATAGTGCAAGCCTAGAGCTTAGTTTGGGCCTTGGTCAATTTATATAAGATTGCTCCCTGATAATTATTTTATTCCCATACTTATTAAATGAGAATCATTTAGCTGTGTTGATTCTAGGACTTCTGGCCTAAAACCAAATTGCCTTTGGCATTTGATCGTATTTTAATTCGGCCGCCATTACAATCAAGTTTTTTTAATCAATAATGGGTTAGCGTTTGACCTCAGTTCCACCTGATGTCAAATAACGACGAGGTCGAAGTTAGTACACGCTTACCCAGAAAATGCCTATCAACTTATGCCTTGAAAACACCAAGGTTATATGATTCCGGGAATACAGACGCAAGGAGAGCGTTCAATGCGTTGGCAGTGCGAATAAGAAATGCCGCAGCAAACCGCTAATAGGAGCTATCGTAAAGTTGACAATACGATAAAAACTAAAAAGCCCATTGGGGCGCATGGTCCTTTAGTCATAAGATGCCTAGAGATTTTTTATTCCTATTTTAAAGACGGCGCAACTCGTTAAAATAGAAACAATAAGAATCGCGTAAGGAGGAAATCGTACAGGCTATAACGTAAACTAATGAGAAACAAACGATTTAGGACGGTAATATTCACCGACATCCAATTGTTATCTATTTTTACACACATCCGCAAACGCTACCCTAAAGTGATCGAGTACGCTATTGTGCAACGAAGTATTCAAACAATTAATAATCAACATCATTTAAGCCCAAGTGGGAATTAGGTCGCGTCAATCAAGAGATCAGCCTTCAAGGGGCAGTGGGAGGATTTCGCAGTGTGGGCGGGATGAACGAAGGCTGCAGTGGCGAAAGAGATTTCTACGTATCAAGGACGTATCATTTCTGACTTACTATCGTGAGTTTTAGATTTTTTTTCGTTAAAATATGAAGTTATCCTGGTCACGGCACCGTGTTAATGCTGCTATGCCAAAAAGGTCGCCTGTAGCCAAGGTTAGAGTATTTTCGTTTAATTTCTTTTCGCTAAAATTTAATGTTGTCATCCTGTTCACGGCACCATGTCAAGGTTGCTTTTGCAAGAGATTTCCAACGGTCAAGAACAGAGTATTTCAGACCAATTATCGTTACTTTAAACCATTTTTCCGTAAAGATACAATATGGTCCTCCTGGTCACGGCACCAAATCAAAGCTGCTTTGGCAAGGGCTTTCTAATACTTACTGTCGAGAATTTTATCAAGTTTTTCGGCGAAGCAACAACACATAATTTTATAATGAAAGTATCGATGTATATTGCCAGACAGTGACAGTGCTACATACTGTTTGTTCTTCAGCGCTGCCTTGTGCCATTGACCAGATATGAATAATGTTACGTACGGCATCGATGTCACGGTTACTGCGCTTCAGTGAATCGGTGAAGGCGATCTGTCATTGATTGCTACTTAGACTTTGAGCAAAGAGTTTATGGTAAAGGAACCCTAGGCGAAACAGACAGAAATATTTCATCATCATAAAGATGTCCACTGCTGAACATAGGCCTTCCCCAAGGAAGTCCTCGACGGCCGGTTTTGTGCTACTCGCATCGGTCGACATAATTACAAGAATATTGCTCTATTCTAGGCGGTAAAATTCTAATCGTATCTGACCTGTTATGATATTGTTTAAGACTCGGCCGCCATTACTGTGAAGCAAATAAGACCTATCAAAACGTCAACAATACGATAGCAGGTCAAAAACGTGTTTTTACTGTGTTGAATAGAGGCCCTGAAGCTTCTCAATTCGCTCCTCGCATCGGTACCAGACTGCGAAATTTTTGTTTGTTTTTTTTTATGGCTTAGAGAAGACAAACGAGCACACAGGCCACCTGATGGTAAGTGGAAACTGTGACCCATAGACATTCGCATTCACAAGACTGCAATGCAATCCTAAGACTGCAAATGCGTTGCCAACCCTGAGGACTAAGATGGAATGCCTCTATGCTAGTCATTTCACCGGCTGTCTTATCCCCAAACCGGAACACAACAATGCGAACACTGCTGTTTGGCGGTAGGTTAATAGATAAGATGGTGGTAGCGATCCGGATGGACCCTAAATGGACCTTGCTTTGGTTTTGAGTGATGGATGCACATCTGTTGTCAACTAATCTTAGATAGTAATATAAATATAGTATAGATAAAACCAAGTTTCTTCCCCCGTCCATCCTTCTGTATGTACGCTTACATCATCCAAATTACGCAACGGATTTTAATGTCGTTTTCATCAATAGAGAGTGATTCAAGATGAAGCTGTGTTTTATCTACACTAATATTACAAAGAGGAAAGATTTGTATTTTTGAATGTTTCTGACGAATAAACTCAAAAACGAATTGACTGATTTAAAAAAAAAGGCTACTTTTCATTCCTGAAAAATGAACGGTTCCCGTGGGATGACTTAACTACAAATTCGAAGTCATTTATAATGGTGTGAATTAAAAAACTTGTCTGAAATAAATAAATAAATATAAAACGTCTTATCCATACTTTTCCTTTCGGGGTTACACTAGTGAATTATCAATTGATAACAAGTAAGCTTGAAGGTCACGTGGTAACTAGTCCAAGTGTGGTCCGAGACCCGGTTCGATGCCGCGGTTGCCCAAGCGTGACCTTGCTCCAACTGTTGACGGACAAACTGACTTGTTGGTTCAGCGGTGGCATGGCTACTGTGTCGGTTGAGGGTTTGAATACCGTTAGGGGTTAAGAAGTGATTATACGGGTGATACTTCTGCGTTCTAATTGTCATGGTCGCATAGTATACGAGATTATAGCATGAAACTAAAAAAAAAAACTGAACTTAAACAGTGATTTTGCTATCTAGATATTCTGCAACCTAGTCCTTTTTTGTCTAGTCATTCGGCGACCTAGTCATTTTGCTATCTAGTAACTCTGCTACGTAATCATTTTGCTATATAGACATTCTGCAACCTAGTCCTTTTTTCTATCTAGCTATTCTGGGACCTAATATGTTACATTTACATAGTAATTCTGCGACCTACCTTTTATGCTATCTAGTAATTCTGCGACCTAGTCGTTTAGCCGTCTAGTCATTTTGCGATTTCTTTTTGTCCTTATGAACCGGACCCTATTGAAGACAACAATGATGTTTCTTTTGTCTACTAAGTACAAGGATAGAGCTTAGTCTGACATTAGATCAATCTGTGTGAAATTGTTTTTTTTTAATGTGAAAAAGGAGACAGTCGAGCAAGTGAGTCTCCTGATGGTAAGTCATCATCGCGACCCATAAACACCCGCAACACCAGCGGAATCGTAAATATAATAATGAAATATATTTATTACTAGCAAAGGTAGCAGGCGATATCAGGGACGAAATACGCGACGATGTTAACACAGGGAGTTTACTCAGTTCCTATAGCGTGGGCTGCGCGCGCGCAACCTTGTAACGCATCGCGCCTGCGCGACGTTTGCATTGTCGTCATTGTTGCAATAACAATTTAGATTCAGATTCTTTACATACATACATACATAAACTCACGCCTTTATTCCCAGAGTGGGGTAGGCAGAGCTACAGAATTACCAACAACTCTAAAAACTAGTTAATAATTCTGTAACCACATTTAGCACTTTTAGGCTAAGATGTTTACCAGTGTATTAGTGACAGGTTGCAAGCCCATCGCCTAACAGTACTATACGCCTTTATTCCCTTAGCCGTCTCTTACGACATCCACGGGAAGATATGGAGTGGCACAATTCTAACCCGGCAACCACACGGATTCTTTATTTGCGATTAATGTGGTACAAAGGGGCTTGAGCTTTTATTAAATGGCAGATGACCTAATAGAGGTAGTAGGAAGTCAGTGGATGCAGGCCAGGCCGTACTGGATCGTTCTCGCTGGAAATTAAAGAGGGGGGGGGGGGGGGGGAGGGGCTATGTTCAGCGGTGGACGACTACGGGCTAACTTATGATAAACGGGACTCGAAGTTTCCACAGCATGGTAAGACGAAAGAGAGCTGTGGAGTCGAGATTGTCATTAAAATTCAACTCTTGCTCATGCTCATTTGTTTATTTAAATCCCGTGCAAACCGCCGCTCTGTAGATATTATTATATTGCGATTCGAATTCGATTTCGAGTAGGGCCTCTGGGAATGAAGGCATGAGTTTATGTTTATGTGTAAATCCTGAAGAAAAACAATAAAATACTAAATACAGTCCAGTGTGATGGGCTTGCGCTAATTCGAGACTGTGTTGCGGATCCCTCGGTGCGCGCGTCCGACTAGCACGACTTATTGCAATCTTCATGGGTTTCGTGACTATTGACTATAGACCGTGCGCGGGAGTTTCCGCGTCCATCGTTTTTGCGCAATAGGTAACATTGGAGGCAACTTGGAGCTTCCGTTGTTGTATTTTAATCGTAGTTCCTGGTACCAACATACAAAGTTGTAAAACTATGGAGTCGTCAGCACAAAGTATTTTTTTTCTTTTTTAACAGTAGTTTAAACCTTAGTTGATGATAATGATGATCTAAATTCAATTCAAGATTTTTATAGATGATGGTCAAAATTGAAGTCATATTTGTAGGCATTTGTATGAGAAAAACGTAAGCTTCCCTAATTGCATGACCACCTCTGTATATCTACAACTAGTACGGTGACGATGACAGTTTTGACTTGTCACCGTCATAATAATATTGCAAGGGAAAATCGAACTTGTTGTGTCATGACTTCATGAGGTTATGACGTGCAAATAAACTTCAGCCGTAGGCTGGTAGACCACATTTTTAGCCGGCTGTACTTTTTTTTTTATGGCATGGAGAAGACAAACGAGCACACAGGCCACCTGATGGAAAGTAGAAACTGTGACCCATAGACATTCGCATTCATAAGACTGCAATGCAATCCTAAGACTGCAAATGCGTTGCCAACCCTGAGGACTAAGATGGAATGCCTCTATGCTAGTCATTACTTAAATGAAGTCTAGATTAGAACACGAGTTGTGGTCAAGGTGGCCTTTTGGACAGACCCTTCATGTTTACCACACAAAAAAAAAATTGTCACCGCCTGAAAAATTGCGTCGAGTCCTGCCGTGATCTAGCTATATCCAGTGCCTCAAGCTCATCAGGTAGTTAATTTCGTATGAGAACCGACAAGCATGGCACCGAAAGCATTAAAGACGGTGTCACAAAGATCACAAGGAAACTAGTAACGACCTTGCATCGCTTCCGCGTTGAGCGACCTCTGAGACTTGCCAAGGGCTTTTCCATGTTCACTGTGAATCAATCAATTTTGTTAAATATTGAAGGGACAATCTCAATCAAATTGACTTAGGCCCTAACAAAGGGGCTATTCCCAGGTGTCCACAGTGTGTAGCCAGTGGAAAAAAAACCCAGGTGTCCACACCCTCGAAATTATGTGAACATTTGACACTATTTAATTTGACTCAACTGTGTTAGTTTTTATTAATGTACTTTAGTAGATATTAAACTAACACAGTTGAGTGAAATTGAAGAGTGTGAAATTTCCACACCAGTGTGCTACGGTTACTAGGCACCGATAAACTTACTTATATAGAGAAATACATACTTAAATACATATATAACACATTTGTTGAAAGTATGAGTGAAACAGAGCGAACGAGTAAAGAACACGCGGCATGAAACGCTCGATATGGACGAGATATAGTACCTATTTCAAAGCGTGTCCTGCTCAGATCTCAAAATTTGCTCCGGAGTTAAGGACCTAAAGGAACTAAAAGACCGAACTAGTTCCTTTGACCGATTGAAACTAAAAAACCGAACTAGTTCCTTTAAAGACCGACCGGCGCAACTCTAGTTCACATACGTTTGGTTTGCCAAACCCTTAAGACTTAGCGGACTCAAGACCCAAAAGAGTTGGTCCCATGGTGAAAGTAGTTCGTGTTCTTGGGTGGAACACAGAGGTGATCATTTTGTTCGCCGCTTGGGAGTCACCCTGTATATATTAGTCAATGTATTACTAACGTACATATAAGCATAATCTCTTTTTTTGTCACTAACCAAATGAATCACAGTTATTTGAAATAAATTATTTGAATTTGAATTTGAATTTGAAAACTAATACTATCGCTCGTCCCATAGCTCGGAGAGGTGGTCATCGCAAAACAATCTCAACACGGTAATAGAACAAGATTAATAGAGTCGTATTATTATTTAATTATAGTTGTTTATTGGAACAAAAAAACTAAGGGGATGCTCTGTAAAGAGAAAAAATATTTTTAAGACATGAATGAATTACAAGTGTTTGTAATGACGGCAGAAGTATAATCAGGGGTTCTATATATTTTACTCCGTAACCACATTGCTTTTGACTTGTTATCGTATCGTCAACGATTAAAAACCAATGCCAAATCACATCTTACCGTGCATTTACAAAAGAGGCCCTCAACCTTTGTTCCGTTGGCAGTACAGTCAAAGACCGGCACGCCTCTCTACAGAGTTAAAAACAAAAACATAGCCAGCGAACGAACGTAATTGCAAAGAAACCAGTTGTATATAAATTCATACATATATAATATGTGTGAGCGCGACTGTTCACCTCCAACTGACGACCTTGCGGCGCGAAACAAACATAGCATTTGCATATAGGAAATATTGTAGGTATACAGCGATGGTATAAAGTCGTCTGCTAACAGTCTGCTTAAGAATTCAAGGGTTAAAAAACTCGCGCACTGAGGGTTCCGTATTGAAGATAATATGGTAGGAAAACGCAAAAAGAAAATACTCAAGGGGGGAACGGTCAGTTTGTAATTTTTTGGCTTTAAATCGAATTGTACGTCCCCGACTATAATAAAAACAAGAGTTTAAAAATGTTCAGATTGTGACCTTTTAAAAGACATCCCGTTTGCTATAGTCAAATCACTTGAATTTTTCAACCCTCTATCCTAGAACTGTTTTCAAATATTTAGAAAAATATTAGCATCAAGTTATACAAGTATGACAGATTCAAGTTGATAGCTTCTATAGTTTCAGAGAAAAACGGCTGTAACATACGTACGTACAGACCTACAGACAGAAACCGAAGTCTCACCATACGGAACCCTACAAAGGGAAGGGTTTTAAGTTTAACGTGTTTATCTATTCATTTCACGAGTTAACCTGGTTGGGTTTTACTTTTCAACAGTTACACCGTGGCCATCGTTGTCTCCAGGTTTGGTATGAAAATACTGGTTTTTCTCAAGTTACTCGTATTTTACGCTGATATTTATGTGTATATATGAATGGCAAAGTAGCTCCCAAACGGATGAACCAATGTGACGAGGTTATTTAAAAAACAAGTTTCTTCGGTAAGGTACTTAGCTATGTTTCAAGAAACATCAGCTCTTAAGGAATCGCTATTAAAGGATAAGCCGTTTCACGATCCGGAACGATCTCGAGACAGCGTGTCAACACACGTAGCGTAACGTATTGCCGTATTGTGTTCACTGACCTTCAAGACCAGATGACCTTGGCGCGAGATACACGTGAAACCTAGGTATGCTGCAAACGCAGCGGAGCCGCGGGCGCACGGCGGAACGTGTTGCTATAAACACGCTTCCGCTAAGTCTTAAGGGTTTGGCAAACCAAACGTACGTGAACTAGAGTTGCGTCCGACGACGCTACGATTTCAATCGATCAAAGGAACTTGTTCGATTTTTTAGTTCCTTTAGGTCCTTAACTCCGGAGCAAATTTTGAGACCTGAGTAGGACACGCTTTGAAATAGGTACTAAGGTATATCTCGTTCATATCGTGTTCTTTACTCGTTCGCTTTGTTTCACTCATACTTTCAACAATTGCTACTGACTGAAAGGAGCGAAGATCCTTTCGGTCTCGATTCATTCATTTTAGTTCTTAGTTAATTCCTGACCGACTCAAGCCTAGAGTCAACGTGGGACATGAATAGAGAGTAACACGGCACAATGCCGACAGGCGGCATCAGCACGTTGTTATAGTAATACCAAAGTAAATAGGTGTGAGACCGGCGACGAAAACAGCCGTCGTCACCACTGGTATTGCTATAAAGCACCTTCTGAGCGTATTTTCGTAAATCGACAAAATGAATAGAATAGACGTAAGCTGATGAGTGACGGATGACAGTATTGCGTCGACCGCTGTCAACTCCACACATGTCGAGTCTATAGAAAGGAAAACGTTTGCATCTTGCCTCGGCCTAAATTTCTTTGTTTAATACTACATACATACATACAATCACTCCTCTTTCCCGTAGGCAGAGGCCACTTCTTTCCACTTGCTATGATCCAGAGTCCAGCCAAGCTACCCTCGCTTCCTCCACACTCAAAAGTCTCTTCACACACGTGCGTCGGTTTAGGGTACTACAGAGTCTCCAGACCTGGCCCTTTCTTAATACGCCCATACGCGAGCGCGTGGAATGTTCACCTTGGCCGCCCTCTTCCCATTCCCATTGAATTTTTATATTTAACTGTATGAATAGTCAGTTTTCTCCAGGAAAAGGCGTTTCTAAGGACTGCGAAACATTCGCGAATGGATTGGAGTCACAAGTGCAGCGGAGCTTTTCAACCTCGCCAAAGACCGAGAGAAATATGCGGAGCTGACTGCCAACCTTCACTAGTTGGAGAGGCACTTAAAGAAGAAGAAGGACTGCAAAAGCTTTGCCAACAAACCTGAGAACTAAAATGGAAGACTTTCTTTTGTTTCTTATTAATTATTACGAAGCATTACTTCTCCCAAACCATATCATATCTCTAGCACCACATGTCCGTTTTTACGTATTAAACAGAGTATATGAATACACATGTCCCAAACCCAAAGTTTCTTGCGCCACCGCGTGTGACGAACGTTTTTTGTTCAGCAGGTAACCTTTGCGGGGAGCGTTTTTGTGAGAGTTAGCATAGCGCTCGGAGATTTAGTGCAGATTAAATGAAACTACGTGGAGTCGCGCAATACAAGTATGTTTCATATGGCGTTGCCTGATTTGCCGAAAAGAACTAGAATAGTAACAACAAAGTAGTGACAAAGGTCGAAAATGATCTAAGGTGGTTTGGTCATTTACAAAGGATGAATGAAAGAAGAGTTACGAAAGAGGTATGGCGAGCGAGAATGAGTGGCGATGTCGATAGGGGACAGCCTAGACGCACATTAACGCCCACTTGCGCGGACCAGAGTTAGCCCTTAACCCAGAGTTAAGCGTCTACTTTTGTACGTGGGTTGCCGCCTAACCTCGGGTTAAGACGCTAACTCTGGTCCACGCAAGTGAGCCTAAGTAGTTAAGTAATTAAGTCGTGCTCATTGATTTCTTATTTCTAATATCAAAATTAAGAATTATGTACAACCTAGATTAATTTTAACTGTGGCTTATATTGTAATCTAGGTCCTGTAACACAGGGTATCCTAGCTCAGCGAGTAACTAGGGTGAATTGCAAAAAATATTGTACATATATATATATATATATATTATTATATATATATATAAGGGGAAAATTTCACACCAATTGACCTAGTCCCAAACTAAGCTCTAGGCTTGTACTATGGGTACTAGACAACGATATAAATACTTGTATAGAGAAATATATACTTAAATACATAGAAAACATCCATGACTCAGGAACAAATATTCGCGCTCATCACACAAATATCTGCCCTTACCGGGATTCGAACCCAGGACCACTAGCTTCGTAGGCAAGGTCACTACCCACTAGGCCAGCACGTCGTCAAGGACTTACATAGTTAAGGACTTAATTGAGACCGCGTTCACTTTCTTTCATTGTTTTTCCTTTGTGTGACGATAGTTATCCATATGATTAATCATCGTTACACAAAGGAAAATGTTAAGGATTGTTAAGGATTTTCTAATTAAGCCCTAAACTATGTACAATATCTTTGCAATTCACCCACTAACGTGAACGCCACTGATCAGATTCGCGATGTCCTGAATAAGGGTCAAATCAAAAACACCCGAAACCGACCCCTAATTTAACATTTGTTTTTAGAATTTATTGTTATAGCGGCAACATTTTGAGAATAAAACCATAAAGTGTGCCGCGACTTTTTTCCACTCCTTATATTTTTGACACGAAGCTACAGATTACAAAAGCGAAAATCTTTTGCAAGGAGAGAAACAAAAGTAAAAAAAACAACGCGTAGCGCGCGCAACCGGCGCTGTAGGTAGGTATGTTTATACTTTTTTAATGTCAACGCTCTGGGCGACGCACTCCCACTTGTACAGTCTGCGCCGAAGGATACTTGTGTATGTTAAAAATGTGCGTTGCATTTGTGTTGTTATCTAGTATTCATAATAGGAACTATAGATAAATATATACATACATACATACATATATACTAGGGCATGAATTCCGAGATCTCGGAATCTCGAAATCTCGGAATCTCGGACCATTTTTTACGATATTACAATTCCGAGATTAGACGGAGCAATACCGGAACACTTTTAATATCGAAATTGAATTCCGATATTGGGCCTATCAATACCGTAATTCCGGTATTCATTAGCTTTTAATTCCGGTATTCTAATACCGAAACAAAACGTAATTTTTCGATTATTTCGAAGTTATCTATGGAGTTCCCTGGTTTAGTTACAAGCTCCAACACATAGATGACAGCACCTAGTATGCAATAATTACATGTTAATCCTTCCATAGATTATTAGTTCAATTATTAATTTGTAGATCTTTAAATGAGAGTTATTCTGTTAAGCCAAATTCGTGATCTCCTTTTATTAATAATACAACTATAGAAGATGATTCTATAATTCAACATTTAGGTCTTTATTAACTTAAAATAATGGTAAAAAAAATATGTATTTTGTTAATACAAAAAACCTTACTTAAAAGAATTATTTTGTTTATTCAGTTATGCTGATTATTTAGAGGCTTTAATCTTATTTCAATAAAAAGTGTGTTTTTTTAAAAGATCCCCAATTCCGATACTAGTATCGGAATTCCGAGATTGAGACAGAAATACCGAATTTCAATTCCGGTATTGGAAAAGTCAATATTGTATGCCCTGCGTAATTCCGAGATTCCGATATTGAGGTTCAATACCGACTTTCAATTCCGATACTGGAAATCGTCCGATACTGCATGCCCTAATATATACCTTCTTAATAATTCTGTAACCACATTTTCATGTTTGCATGTTTACCACCGTATTGACGACAGATATTTTTTTTGGTAGTTTCCTCCAAAGACAAAAGTCCTTGCTTTTGTTTGCATTTATTAATACTTTAAGAAAAAGGGGAGAGGTGAAAGCACCGGCTAAAAACACCAATGCCCCTGTTATTAGCGACAGGTTGCAAGCCCATCGCCTAACAGTACTACAAGTCTTTATTCCCTTAGTCGCCTCTTACGACATCCACGGGAGGACATGGAGTGGCACTATCCTAAACCGGCAACCACACAGAGAGATGCCGGAGATTTTATTTCTTATAGAGTGGGAGAGACAGAGCATTAGATTCGCTGGCTATTTAATTAATAAAAATGTTACAAAAACTTTATTGCATCATGGAACATCGCTTTACTGAAAGAATAGAACACACAGCACCCAAAACATAGCTGAACTAGCTGGCAAACTGTTTATTTGTCCCGCCCGTTGTAAACATCATTGTTTACCTCGTAAAAACTATTCAATTGTTGAAGCGGTCGTAAAACGTTAAGATACTAGGAACATGGACCTTACGTAGCTCTTTATGACATGTAGATGAAACAGCTGTTGCCATAGAATTTGAGTCTATTGTAGATTATCTGGGAAAAAAATAGGGGCAATGACTTCATGGTTTGTCTTTCTCACGGTAAGATACAAATTGGTTACGACGCGTCGACCTATAGTCTATACTTTTAGGTATTTAAAAAAATATAAACATTCCAAATCACGTGACTTTCTTAAACAACCAATCAAAACTGTTTTATCGAGCTTTGACGGCAGCCAATAGAAACAGAACACTGTCTACTTCTATTGGCTGACGAACTATATCACGTGGTTGTTTTGTTTACATTTTTTAAATGCCTAAAAGTATACACTATAGGTGGTACCCGGCTTACGAAGCTAGGAGTCCCGTGTTTGATTCCCGGTATGGCTTGCAACCTGCCACTAAAACGCTGGTAAACATCTTAGGGTGATTGTGCAAAACGTGGTTATAGAACTATCCACAAGTTTTTAGAGTTGTTGGTACTTCTGTAGCTCTGCCTACCCCACTCTGGGAATGAGGGCGTCAGTTTATCTAGGTATGTATGTAAATAGCTACCGAGTCGGGTGCTCAGTCCCTCGCACTCTATAAGAATACTGTATTCGCATTTCGCAGATAGAATTCGAAACGCTAGCGATTACGATAACTGTAAAAACTCATGGTGAAGGTACTGAAGGAGAGCTGTAAATCGATTGTCCAAGTGTCGGAAATTGAACATAAATCCATTTTCCTACTCGCGTACTCTTATCTATCATTTATATAGTCACGAACACTAATATAAGGACACACATAATATGTCGGCAGAATATTCCAGAGAAAAGTAGAATATAAACATAGCTTATTTACATACATACATTAAATCACGCCTGTTTCCCAGAGGGGTAGGCAGAGACCACTTCTTTCCATTTGCTACGATTTTGACAAATTTATTTCGCTTCTTCCACATTCATACATCGAGTCACGCACACACGTCGGTTTCGGGTATTTAAGATTCGGCCCTATTCCAGTATTTCTCCGATTTGACTCGAACAAGTACGCCTAGGGCGGCTTATTGAGCATTTGTTAAGATTCGACGAATTTACAGGAGCGGAAGACCCGTGTATTAAACAAAAATACAGCTTATTGTGTACGCCATAGCAACGCTGACGCCATTCTGGCAGTCGACGAACGTATGTAGAATGACTAGACGACAATTGACGAGAGACACGGAAATATAAGGTTATTAAAAGGTTAATGCAGACCATAAATTACGAGGGTGCATTGAAAAGTTCTGAGCCTAAGGTTGTATATAATAAAAAAAAAACAAATAAATACTGGCAGGTAAAAGTGCCATATTTAGTCGCCATTATGCACTATCTTTTGTTTTTTTCTTGTCACAATTTTGCATTTTATGCTGGAACTGCTACATAAGGTCACTGATTTTTCAAGTAATGGATAAAATTGAGCACCGTTCTGTCATAAAATATTTGCAAAAGAAGGGGTTAACACCAAAACAAATATTTGAAGATATGAACAAAACATTAGGGCAATCTGCTCCATCGTATGCTACCATAAAAAGATGGGTAGCTGATTTCAAACGTGGCCGGGAGACTGTTCAAGACGAGCCTAGGAGTGGGCGGCCGTTGACGCCTACTACGGATGAAAATGTCAATAAAATATTAGATGCGATAATGAAGGATAGGCGATTGAAGATTGTGGAGATAGCGGAAGCAATGGGTATTTCTTATGAGCGGGCACAGAACATCATCACCGATGTTCTTGGATTTTCTAAGGTGTCAGCCAGGTGGGTGCCTAGACTGCTTTCAGTCGAGAACAAACGAGTACTGGTTACAATTTCCCAAGATTGTTTGGACATGTTTCAACGTGACCCCGAAGATTTTCTCAATCGTTTTATAACTATGGACGAGACATGGGTCCACCACAGTACACCAGAATCGAAAGAACAATCCAGGCAATGGAAAAGACCAGGTTCACCACCACCCAAAAAACCCAAGGTCATTTTGTCAGCTAATAAGGTAATGGCCTCGGTTTTCTGGGATTGCAGGGGGGTTATCATGATAGACTATCTCGAAAAGGGCAAAACAATAAATTCAGAGTACTATTGTGCTCTTTTACGTCGTCTGCGAGAGGAAATTAAAATAAAGAGACCTGGAATGCTGTCGAAAAAAGTATTGTTTCACCAAGACAACGCTCGCGTTCACACTTCGGCGAAATCAATGGCACAAATACATGATTGTGGATTTGAAGTGCTGCCGCATCCCCCTTACTCGCCGGATCTAGCTCCTTCCGATTATCATCTCTTCCCAAACCTCAAAAAACACTTGGGAGGACAAAGATTTTCGACTAATATGGAGGTACAAGAAGCAGTAGACTCATATTTTAACGACCTCAGAGATTCTTTTTTTTTTGATGGGATAATGAAGTTGGAGGCGAGGTGGACTAAGTGCATTGACCTTCATGGAGACTATGTCGAAAAATAAAATTGTTATAAAAAGTGAGCCAGTTAGTTTTTTTTACCAGGCTCAGAACTTTTCAATCCACCCTCGTATGTTCCAAGCATACATACATACTTACTTCGTCTTTCGTCTGTTTAGATTTCGATTATCGTTATTCCCTCGGGAACTTGTTTTTGGGGGTGAAGCAAAAAGGTAGATTAGGTTAGACGTTTGACGGGAAGTATCTCTTTGCGAAATGAAAGTTTGTTAAACGATAATATAGTTTGTCAAATGATGAAATGGTAAAACATTAGTTAACCCACACAAACACGCACACACAGACAACGAAGTAGTCCTATAAGGGTCATTTATCCTATAAAGGTACGGAAGCCTAAACATTGTCAGTTCGAAATACATACACTAGTTGCCATTCTCAAGCAAAAGCTAGTCAATGTAACAAGAGAAGTGAAGAAAAGAACCGAATGATATACGACCGGTACTAGGTATACATAAATTGTGAAGATCTTTCCAACCAAGGCACATCTCTACAACAATAGCGACAGAGTCCTTTGTATGCGCAACCTTCAGGTGTACGTCTACATACTCGTACGGCTATAGACAAGAGGAACTTTTATAAAATTTGTTCTGAAAAAAATTGGGCAAGTGAGAGTTCCGTACCACCACACAGTAGGTGTTATAATATTAGGTCCTTACCTATGAAATTGGCGGTGATTTTCATACATTTAATTTTGCGGATAATTTCTGCCCTCCTTGCAAAAAAGGGCGTATGTCTCATAGAATCTTGTATGTATGAGTGACCTTATTCCTTAAGATGGAGGGTTAAATTTACTATCAAATTGCACATGCGTCCTTTTAATTTAGGAGGGCAGATTTAGTAACGTTTGTGCAGGGTCCGTCCGGATCGCTACCACCGTCTTATCCATTAACCTACCGCCAAACAGCAGTGTTCGCATTGTTGTGTTCCGGTTTGGGGATAAGACAGCCGGTGAAATGGCTAGCATAGAGGCATTCCATCTTAGTCCTCAGGGTTGGCAACGCATTTGCAGTCTTAGGATTGCATTGCAGTCTTGTGAATGCGAATGTCTATGGGTCACAGTTTCCACTTACCATCAGGTGGCCTGTGTGCTCGTTTGTCATCTATATGCCATTGACGATGTGACGGATGCTTTATCCACAGTTGACACGCGATATAGACGCAGCCATACTTGGCCCGCAGGTAATGAAGTAAAAAAATATTTGCCGCATTTTTTGATTTTTAAACATATGAAGAACCTATTCGAGCACCATGTTTAACCGCACTTAAATATCGTACCATAAATTATGTCATTCCGACCACTAATCCAAAGCGTAGCAAACACTAATAATATTAAATATTCTCAATAGCATTTTTGTTTCAGAACATAGTTATTTAAAGAAAGTCCTTCTTGTAAACTGTGGCCGAGTGTACGCTAGTTGACAAGTACAAAAACCTTTAAGGGCGTTGATACGCCATGTGTGCGCCAGGTGCATCAACCGACGCTAGTGTAAGCTTTGAAGCTAGCAAAAACCTTGTGCGGGAGCGTGGATTTTTACAGATTTGGCTGACACATTCCAAAATAATTTGCTTTTGCTGAAAATCTTATACGAAGCTTCGAATTTTAAAATGCAACACTGACACATTTTGGAATGTGTCCGTTTTGTATTCAATGAACGAAATGTATATCTGTGTGAAAGCGCTGGTAAACTTTTCACGTGTAAAAGTGCCGTGCGAAATATTTCTCGACCTTTCTCACTGAGAAGTTTCGTTTAATCTAACAAGCCCTTTCTATGCTACAAAATTTGAAAATTACCATCGACTTTAAGGCTGCTTTTCCACCAGAGCGGTGCGAGGCAGCGAAGCGTTGTTGCGAGGAAAAATCCACCAATAGGATTATTTCGTTTTACTAACCTCACTATCCTATTGGTGGATTTTTCCTCGCAACACCGCATCGCTGCCTCGCACCGCTCTGGTGGAAAAGCAGCCTTACGCAGTCGGAACCAGGGGTAATATAATATTTAACGCTAATAGTGCTATTCAGCCATGCCAGGAAACAGCTCATGCGGATGATTTAACTCCATGGATCCCGGATCCGTAGGAAGTCGGTTGCGGAAGGGGACGTGACTAGTAGTGAAGGGGAAGGGGGGGTAACGCGGTCCTAAAGTTTCTGTAAAATGTTTAAAGAACTATGTACGATCACGGGCGTTAATTTGGGACCCATGTCAAGAAAAATATGCTTGTAGTCGTCAATGTCATTAGGGATGTCAAGTCATTTGTAACTTTTAGGAAACTCAAACTTACTGTTGTAGTATGAATGACTTTGGACCTAAGGTAGGTACGAAATACCTGTTTAAGTAGGTATGTATTTCTTTATATACCTACGCAACGGATATTAATGCAGTTTTCATTAATAGACCGATTTCAGAGGAAGGCTTTTATAATACATTCTGGATTATGTACGGGTGTTGCAGAACACTCACATAAACCGAAGCGTAACGAGGGCGGATCGTTAGCTCATAATAGGTAACAATAGCAAACCGTTCCCTATACTATAACCCCAAGTACTTTATACACTTTTAGGACTTCCGTGTGTATGTGTGTATGTGTGTATGAGTGTGTGTGTGTGTGTATCCTCACGTCTAGGACGAAACCACGGCTATTTAGGGCGCGGTCGGCGACCCCACTACCTGCGGGTTGCGCCTGCGCTCCTAACCAAACGAGCGTATGTGCATCAAGTTCATTGAGTCATAGGCCGTTTTGGATTTCGACTGATGCAGGTAAGCTCGGCTCAGGTAGATTCTTTCTTTTATTGGAATTCATGTTTCATTGTATTTTGATAAATAAAATCGATGGTCACTGGAATAACGTAGCGTCTTAGTCTTCTCGGTGTTATTTGGAAACTGTCTAATATTCCAGGATAACATACATTAAATCACGCCTGTTTCCCAGAGGGGTAGGCAGAGACCACTTGTTTCCACTTGCTACGATCTTGACAAATTTCTTTCGCTTCTTCCACATTCATACATCGAGTCATGCACGCACGTCGGTTTCGGGTACTTAAGATTCGGCCCTTTTCCAGTATTCCAGGATAAATAGTAGCCTATATCATTCCTCGAGGTTCAAGCTATCTCCATACGTACGCGTTGAATTACTTTCCCATTACCCCCTTAATTCTTCCTGTTGGAGGTGGATTTTCGGTAAATCACCTCTAGGCGTCAAAAGGAACCTACATGCGAAATTTGAAATCTCTAGACGCAGGGTTTTAGGCTGTGCGTTGAAATATGTCAAAGTCAGGTTTGCCTTTTATATACGAGTATATAGATGAATTTAGGTAAAAGGATACCAATATAAGGAAACCTGCACATCATGTGAAATTCAGTTGAACATACCAACACATAGCAATACTTTGTAAGTTTCCCTTCCCACATTTCCTTTAAGACTGCGCCGAGCGTACGCCGGATGTACAGTGGCGCCCTCATTACTATTTTTGTGTTTTCTAATAAACTAAAGTATTTTCTTGAAATTGGTCGGTAGTTTTTTGTACTACAAATGAAAACACAACTTATATGGTATATCACATAGTTTAATAACAATTCACCTTCGAGTTATCAACTTAACGGAAAAAAGTGGCCACCTTTTCCCATTAAGCTGACTACTCAAAAGGTAATTGTTCTTAAAGTTTGTTACGTATCCCATAAATTGTGTTTTTACTTGCGCTACAAAAACGTATCGTCCGATTGCAAGGAAATTCTTTAGTTAATTAGAAAACACGATAATAGTAATGAGGGCGCCACTGGACGCTCGACGTTTGTTCGGTGCAGTCTTAACCACTGTCATCAAATTTATATTAGGTACTCTCTTCTTAGTGACTAAGATTAGTCATATACTCTTGTCAGAGGGGTTGTGGCTGTTTTATTTATTTATTTATTTTATTCCCATATAAATTTATAGTATACACCAATTATGTGTCAGAGAAATACATAAAAAAAAACAATAAAACAAAATACTGAGACTGATAAACAAAATCGCTAACCTATTCTAATTAAAATGTCAATTACAAAATTTAATTAAATCAGTCCAGAAAATTACCTACTAAGAGACAAAGACAATCAATTTACGTACCTATATTATAAAATGACTAGATAAATTCAAGAAATATATAACATATCTGACGAATGTGCTACAGATATCGGTGAACACATCGGCATCCGGGACAGCGACAGGGCTCTGGTAGTGGGAGTGTTCTGGGCACGAAGTTCGTGTTGGGATATAAGGTATGTTTGAGTTCATAATATTATGGAAAGGTAGCATTTTGAGGTTATAAAAGTTTTTACTAAATAAGACAAGACTATTGGTACGGACCGTAGAGATTTATTAACCGAAGAAACCATTTCAAAGAAGGACAGGTTACTCATGACATGATTCATGCATTCTTGCTACATACCTAGCGTGTAACTGACTTCCTGCTTAAAATTTTATTTGTAAATTCCCATACAAACGGTATATTTTATTTAGCTAAGCAATGTTTTTTTACTAGTTACCTGTGAACAGTCACCATCCAGTAGCACATCAGCACCAGAACCAACGGACAGATTTGAATTTGATAGCTAACAAGTTTGAATGGTAATGTAAAGATAGACGAGATTATTTATTATGTCTCAAAAAGTACATCGACCCATGTACGTACTCCTAATGGTATTTACAAATGACTACACTAAAGTCACGTTGAAAAATAAATACAGATGTTGTATATCTTATGCCTAAAAGGCCCAAGGACTCGCGCTATTAGCTTATTCTAACCTTCGTAAGACTAGAAAACACTATATTACTCATGTAGAGCTAATAACAATGAGTTGTTGCCAAGTTTTAAGCCCACAGTGCACATTATACTCAAATAATAAAGCTTGGCAATGATAACTGCAGTTTAGTGTAAAAATAACATGAAAATGTAATTAAAAAAATGCTGTCACTCAAGAACATAATTAACTTACATTGTAAACCAGGCTAATGTTTTTTTTTTATTTGTAACCGTTTAACCATGGCCCCTTTGCATAAAAAGCCACCATTGTTATCATTTATCCAACTTCTGGCTGGCAATACCTTTGTTCTCAATATTTGAAGCAAAATTAAAAAAAAAATGGAGTTCCAAACTTGCTGCAGTAACTACGTACTTATTAATAGTGTTATTACAGTAAACTTCACTATGCTTTTAGAAAGCAATATGTTGGTATAGTTATTGTCATCTTATTTTCATAATTAGATTATCTCTATTAGAGTTCAAATTATTTTTTTGACGCAACTGAGAGACAAATCGAGTAACTCATTGCATTACCCAGGCGATAAAATCTGTATTTTGATGTAATACCAAACATAACAGCAGTCCAGACAGCTTTTAACTCTACAACGCCTACCTACTCAATTTCAACGCGGAATTCACGAAACCAAGATTTACATACGTTTAGTTATTACTCCAACAAGTTTCCGGGCTATTTGAAACCACAATTATCTTTGGCATTATCGCCTCCAGCCACTATCGGAGCGGCCGTGGTGCAATAATTACAAGTACGATTACTGGACGAGAGTGAAAACACATAACTACGTACAACTAGATGTTACAAGCGAAAGTGACCGCGCAGAGGATGCTCAGGCTAGTATTTCACTAACTGACCTGTAGTTCTGTTCGTAGTCCCAGTAGTCTTTGTAGCGCGGGTGCCAGCGAGGACCCCCGCGCGAGTAAGGTCTTCTAGAACCTCCTTGACTCATTTTGGCTGCGCCATAACTCGCTTTATCGATTTGCGTCGCGACACCGAAACACTCCGCTCCGCACGAAACAACTGTAATCCACTGTAACTTTAACACTGCACGACACTGTCACACTGTTTAAGCACTGAATAAAACGAAATTATAGTTTTGGGGCTCCGCGGGAGCTTAGGGTGACTACCTCGCACAAGCTCCACCGACGCGAAGTAAGCGCGAACTGCGCGCATGCGCGACAACGTCGGGCAGCAAACGCGCCCCCTGGCGGCTTGCTCGTGAACCAACTTCAAAACCGCCCGCGAAGGCCCTCAATTTTGGTTAATTAAATATTTACGTAATAACTCAAATGACTCGCACACTTTAAACTGGGTTAATCTGTTCATAATAACTTAATGCGTTTCGCCTGGGTGAGTCGTAACGAGAATGCAGTGGAGATTAACAGTTACAAGTATTGATTTTATATTAGCGATGCACGCGATGGCGTAATTTTCAATGAGTCTCGTCTTAAATATGTCCCGCATCCGAGTGCGGCGAGGGCGTGTTATCGCGCACTTAAAATGGTTCTTCGACGTTCACATAATTAATGTGAATCTCTGGGCGATGCGGTCGTCACGCACTGACGCACAACTACACGTAAAACTGAACAGCTGAAAACGTTTTACACAGTTTTATGGCACTGAAATCCAAGTTTAAACACTGAAAACTGGGAAGGAATTCGAAAAAAATCCAAGATAGCAAATGTAATGCTATGCGCTCGACCGTCCAGCACGATACGTAAGCCTCATAAAAAAAGTTTACACAACTCGTCCTCTTCGCGGCACTCAGCGTTGTAGCGCTTGAACAACGCCTCTATCAAGTTATCGGTAATTTACTTGAGAATAATAATAAAGCGCTTCAGCGCTGGTTCCCTGACAACCCCGCCCCATTGTTATTATAATGCAGCCAACATGACGCACTTAGTGCAGTGTGAAGTTGGCGAGGTAAACATGACACGCGATCGTGTTCTCTTTCCAACTAACGTGAAAGAGAGAGAGCAAAGCTCTTATTTTGATTATTTATGTACCTAAACCTGAGTACAAATACATTTTGCATTACAACTTGGAAAGATTATTTACGAAATTGTGCTGATTATTTTGCAACCTAACCGCATTACATCAAGATGGCTGCGTAAGGAGGCAGCGATAAAGCGTAGGCAGCGGATGCGGCATACTTAGATATGGGTAAAAAGAGAATATTATGCTAATTCCGTCGTCGCAGCAAGCGGTGACATTCCTGCGCGGGTTTTAGCCAAATTTGGTTGGAACTTGATAGTTAATTATGATAACGGAATAGACGAAACTCTGAACCCGTAATCTGTGGACATCCTATGAGTAAAATGCAAATAGAATCAGATACCTATTTCTCTGCCTTTGAGTCGTTTATCGTTATTCCCTCAGGTACTGTTTGATTTACTGGGATACAGAAAAGTACCAGAATCGATATAATCTTATCGATATATCTTACTAATATTATAAAGTTGAAGAGTTTGTTTGTTTGTTTGCTTGAACGCGTTAATCTCAGGAACTACTGATCCGATTTGAAAAATTGTTTCAGTGTTAGATAGCCCATTTATCAAGGAAGGCTGTAGGCTGTATATCATACTCACAAAACCGAAGCGAAGCGAGGGCGGGTCGCTAGTATACTACAAAACTATCCCTCAATAACTACCAAATTTATCGTTCGGGGCGTTGAACTGAAAAGACAAAACACACACGTTCGCATTCAAAATATTGTATGCTTTTTTAACGCTTTAATACCTATTTAAGTACCTACTTATTTTTTTAACCTACGAGCATAGGCCTGAGACCCATAGACATTTGCATTCTCAAGATTACAATCTTAAGACTGCCAATGTGTGGCCAACCCTGAGGACTAAGATGGAATGCCTCTATGCTAGTCATTTCACCGGCTGTCTTATCACCACACCGGAAGACAACGCGAATGTTGCTTGGCGGTAGGTTAGATAATGCAGAAGGTTTTACTAAGGTTTGTTTCAATAGAACTTGCCAACAATGTAAACAAAACATTCAATGAGATGTCCATATTCTAGCACTATTTTATTCTTTTAATGGTTTAGGATAATGATGTGGAAAGAATTCATTAAATAACACATGGATTTAGCAGTATTTGATGATGTAGAATGGAAATTAAAGACATTTTGAATACAAGGTTTGTTTACATTGTTGGCAAGTTCTATTGAAACAAACCTTAGTCTCATATAAGCAAAATAATTACACTAAACAAAACACCAAACATATAGACTGATTCCTCTTTGGAAAGACATTTTTTTTTTTCCTGAATCGTGGCGTCAGCGGATCCGAAACATATTTTTTTTCAGATAAACAATGTGTTAGGGTTAGTGATTATTTACGTAGAGTATTTTTTATGTTACATGTTCTTTTGGAAATACTACTAAAATGAATAAGTACGGCTCGGCTCGCACTATTTACTCTGGTAAAGCATACAGTTGTACATGG
Source organism: Acleris laterana (assembly GCA_963966035.1). Lineage (NCBI taxonomy): Eukaryota > Metazoa > Arthropoda > Insecta > Lepidoptera > Tortricidae > Acleris > Acleris laterana. The sequence goes on from OZ014464.1 coordinate 9,170,174, forward strand.
TAATTATTAACTCCATGTTTTAAAGGTACAGGCAGCGCCATCTCTTGAGGAGTAGGTTTAAAATCGTAAATACCAACCTAATCTTGCCCAAGTTTACATTTATGTATGGCAAAGGATCAATAAAACAGGTATAAATTCCTATAAGTATAAATCCGGAACGAATTGCAAGTTGCTGGCTATTTGCCAAGAGATGGCGTAAGCAAACCAATAATGTTTTTTATTTGTCTTTAGTTTGATCCGTTCTGAAACTTTATTTTAAAATAATGTATCTCCTATTTTTAAATGATTGAAATTACTTACGAAATACGGCTACACAGAACTCATCTTATCTTATATTGGAAATACCAAATTATATGCAAAGGAAGACTTATTTTTATTTCTGAAGGCAATAAATGCATTTATGGATTTTTTAATATTCTTTTGCTTTAACGGGAATGGAACTGGCCAAATATGAAAAAATAATAAGGCTGCGTTTCCACCAGAGCTGTGCGAGGCAGGTAAGCCGCGAGGAAAAATCCACCAATAGGAAGGTGAAGCTAGTAAAACAAAATAATCGTATTGGTGGATTTTAGCTTAGGTGCCCACAGCTCTGGTGGAATCGCAGCCTAAAGTCAAAATGTGGTTACTGAATTATCAACTAGTTTTTGAAGTTGTAGGTAAATCTGTAGCTCTGCCTACCCCGACCTGGGGTAACAGATGTGAAGGTATGTATGTATGGAATATAGTAATGTTTTTTCTACGGTCTTAATTTAGTTTAAAGGTGTATGTGTTGTAGATGTAAATTATCTTAGGCGATGGGCTTGCAACGTGTCACTCATATAGTCGACGAACCTCCTCGCGGAATGAAAAGCGGAATTAATCAGTTTGGAAAATCAATTTATGTTCTCCTTTTGTTTCCGTGATTAATCTACCAAATTACTACTACTACTACTAGGATCAACTATAACATTATATTACCATGTTTTTTTATCTCTCAAAAGGGAAATCAACATGAATATTAGAAATGTAAGCTTATGAATGCCCCGTGTGGTGACCGGGTTAGAATAGCGCCACTCCATGTCTTCCCGTGGATGTCGTTAGAGGCGACTAAGGGAATAAAGGCTTGTATAACTGTTCATCTTTTTACACTAGCAGCCTGTGGGTCTGCTATACCCAAAAATCATACAATACTTTAAGGGTACAATATAACAACGCCTTCAGGATGCTGATGGGGCTGCCCAGATTCTGCAGCGCATCCGCCATGTTCGCGGAGTCACGAACCGACGGGTTTGCAGCAATTTTGCGCAAGAAGGCAGCGTCTCTGCTGGGCAGGACGAGGGACAGCCCGAACAGCATCCTGAAGATGATTGCTGATCATGTGTGTTGTCCTATATTGAATCAAATAATATTATGTGTAAAATCCAATTTAGTTTTTAAGTACTAACATTATTTCTAAGACTATACTAACAATAATGAGATCCAATGTTATCTTGAACCAAATAAATGAATTGAATTGAATTGAATTAGCCTAATTGTGCAAAATATGGTTCCAGAATTAACAAGTTTTTAGTTGTTAATTGACAACATTTCATTTTGGTGACACCTGCAAATTACTATACGAATCGAAAGGGTTTACCTCCTGAACACGGCAAAATATTTATTTAGTTTTTTTTTTTTTATTTACAAAATTACAAGTAAGTTAACAAAAATATCGAGTTTTACCAATACTATGCCTGAATAGATATAATACCATTGCCTTTTTCACGAGAAAAAAAGCTGTCATACTTCAAATTTGATATTGACACTATTGACAGATGGATAGATACTTAAGCGTCTACTTTTGTATGTGGTTTGCCGCCTAACCTCGGGTTAAGACGCTAACTCTGGTCCACGCAAGTGGGCCTAACTCGAGTTAAATTGTCAGTTTTCGTATGAATCTGACGTCTACTAACTCGAGTTAGTGCCTTAACCCAGGGTTAAATTCTGCGTGCAAGTGGCCCACTTGCACGAAAAGTTTAACCCTGGGTTAAGACACTAACCCGAGTTAAAATGACAGTTCTCGTATGAATCTGACGTCTACTAACTCGAGTTAGTTACCCAGGGTTAAACTTTTCGTGCAAGTGGCCCTTAGAGAATTATCGGTTGACATGATACTTTTTTATATACAGATTGGACTAACGTAATATGTCCATTGTGTCGTAGAAATGAAGTTACGCCCTTTTAGAATAAGTACATCTTAATAAATTAATAATAAAATAATTATTAATTCTAGAGAAAATTTAAAACTATTAGTGTCTTCCTCCTTCCAAACAGTATCTATAAAACGAATAAAATTAAAGTCTTGAAAATATGAAATCTTGTCAATTCTACTGTAGCTCTGCCTACCCCACTCTGGGAAAGCAGGTGTGAGTTATTGTATGCAGTGTATGTTTTTATAATAAAAATGCATTGACTCCAGTATAAAAACCTTTTATTTTCATGTTAGCGCTCGCTCTATCGTGTTTGACCTGTTACGGTATTTACCGCCTACAATAGAGGTCCTGAGGCTCTACTTAGATATCCGTAATTCGAACTTCGGATCGCCCCGTCACTTTCTTGCGAATTAGTTACGCGTCGAGAGCGAAAGGAATAGCAATAAACGATTTTCGAATTACGGATTTCATAGTAGAGCACCTGGCATTATGTCCGCAGCCTAGGCCAGGCAGGTATACCAACCTTCTTCAACCTATTGAGTTTTATAAACGAATAATATTCTAATAATTTATCTGTGCCAAATGTCAAGTGTCAGCTGTCAGTCTTGACAGTTTTATCTATTTAAAATGACATCATATTTATCATAGAATTGAATCAAATTATCTGAGTAACGCCTAAAATGATTTTTATGGGAATATAATAAAAAATATTACCTATTTTTAGACAATAGAAATGAAATGTCAAATTTTAGATGTTTTAATTCAGAGAAACAATAACAATATAGGTATAATAAACCAATATCAGGGGACAATCTCACACCGCTTGACCTAGTCCCAAACTAACCTCTAGACGTACTGTGGGAACTAGACAACGATACGACTCAATAGACGTAAGATAGAGATAGAGATAGATCTTTGTTTTGTGGCATATGTCATTTGTGTTGCCACTATGATTTCGCGAATGACAGGTTCAAGGAAGCCAGACGGTTTACCGAATCAATAAGGATATAGTCACATTTGAAACTCTACATCAAGAAACATTTAATTCTTAGAGAATCAACTGAAATAAAATTAAAAAGGGGAAATATTTTTTTTTACACGTGTAACAACCAGACACCGTCCATTGTTCGTCACTTATTTACACGTCAGCCATATAAACTGGATGTTAAATTATGTTTTGCTAGAAAGGAACAAATCTTTCGCTGATTGAATGCAAAACGGACACATTCCAAAATAATTTGCAACCGCTTCTAATTTTAAAATGCAATACTGACTCAGATTAGAATAGTGCCACTCCGTATCTTTCTGTGGATGTCGTAAAAGCCGACTAAGGTAATAAAGGCGTGTAGTACTGTTAGGCGATGGGCTTGCAACCTGTCACTAATACACTGGTAAACATCTTAGCCTAAGTGAGCAAAATGTGGTTACAGAATTATCAAAAAGTTTTTATAGTTGTTGGAAATTCTGTAGCTCTGCCTACCCCACTCTGGGAATAAAGGCGTGAGTTTATGTATGTATGTATGTATGTATACTGACTCATTTCGGATTGTGTCCGTTTTGTATTCAATGAACGCTTTGTTGGCTTGTATCTTGGTTATTTTTATAGCTATTCAAAAGCTGTTTTTTCTCAACTGTTTTTTAAATGAATCAGCTTATATTGACGCTGTGAAAGCCATGAATATTCTATATCTGTGTGAGATCTTCCCTTGATATTATTTTTCGCTTGCGAGCCGGGTGCGGAGCCCTACAAAGTATAGTCTTTGGGGTCGTACAGCTCAGACAGGAGACGGTAGATGTAGGACGGGGAGCTGCCACCGCTGAAACGAAAAAAAAAAGTGTGATGAACATATTTAATTACGTTATGAATGAACGTCCAGTGGCGCCCTCATTACTATTATTGTGTTTTCTAATAAACTAAAGCGTTGTCTTGAAATCAAAGTTTTTTTTTGTTAATACATATGACAAAGTTCAATAAATTAATCTCCCTTTTCATAAAATAAGTTGGCAACTTTTTTCTGTTTTCATAATAGCAATTGAACTATGAGTGAGTAATTTACGTCATACACCATATAAATAGTTGATTAATTTGTACAACAAAAAAACACTCTTAGATTTCAAGACAATACAAAAACAATAATAACAGAAATACAAGGACGCTTAAAAAAACGTTGATGGTGGTGATATGACAATGATTATGATGATGATGATGATGATGATGATGATGATGATGATGATGACGATGATGATGAAGATGACGATAATAATGATAAAGATGATGATGATGGAGATGCTGATGATTATGATGATGGAGGTGGCGATGATGATGATGATGACGACGATGATGATGATGATGGAGATGACGATGACGATGATGTTGATGATGATGACGATGGTGATGATGATGATGATGGTGATGATGATGGAGATGCTGATGATTATGATGATGGAGGTGGCGATGATGATGATGATGTAGACGACGACGATGATAGTCACGATGAAGACGACGATGATGATGATGATGACCATGATGATGATGATGATGGAGATGACGATGACGATGACGATGATGATGATGATGATGATGATGAAGATGATGACAGTGGTGTTGATCATGATGGTGATGTTGATTATAATGGTGATGGCGGTGGTTGTACTCACAGGTTGGTGATGTAGAGCGTGACGTGGTCCGCGGGCACCAGGTCGTGCCGCGGCGCGTACGTGTGTGCGCTGGCGCTCTCGGCGTGCCTGCCGCAAACAATTCCAAACTATACACACTACACTCCATCTGTTTAGGTACTTAAACTGTAAACCAACCAAACTATGGCTCTGTTCAACAGCCAATCAAAACTGTTTGATCAAGCTTTGACGTGTCAGTGTTCTGCTCCTATTGGCTGACCAACTATGTCACATGGTTATTCGGGTAAAAATCAAAATAAATGTCCAGTTAAAGAGAGTTTTGTCACCGTAACGAAACTGTTGGTTAACGTCAAACATACGTCATTTTGTAATGAAATTGTAAGTTAGACATCATTTAAGTGACATTTAAATAGCGTCTTTACACATACATACATTAAATCACGCCTGTTTCCCAGAGGGGTAGGCAGAGACCACTTTTTTCCACTTGCTACGATCTTGACAAATTTCTTTCGCTTCTTCCACATTCATACATCGAGTCATGCACGCACGTCGGTTTCGGGTACTTAAGATTCGGCCCTTTTCCAGTATTTCTCCGATTTGACTCGAAAAAGTACGCCTTAAAAAAATAAAATAGCTCTTTGATGTAAATTGGATCATGTCGCCATATCCACTTGACTCGTGAGGGACGACGACGAGCGACGCGAGCGTGTACTCACTGGTAGGGCAGCGCGCCTGCTGGCGAGGCCAGCGCGGTGAGGTGCTGCGGGCCGCGCGCGTGCAGCGGGCTCAGCGCGAACAGCGGGCACAGCGCCAGCACCTGCGCCCACCAGTCATACATAAGCCAAAATAGGTAGGTTAATGTTATGTTGAATCTGTAGGTAGACGTTCTGTTGAATCGAGAATCTGTAGAAATGCGAGTCTCTAGACATGGTAGCGTCAACTATTGAGATAAATACAGATTGGGAAAAAATTACAAAAAAAAAAACAAAAACAGTATTGAGGACTGGTAAATGCAACATACATATGGAGTATAGCACTATATGGAAGCGAGGCATGGGCCTTAATACAGAGAGACAGAGAGAGGCTCGAAGCGTTTGAGATGTGGTGCTGGAGAAGGATGGAAGGAATTAGCTGGACGGACATGGTATCAAATCAAGTATTAGCGAGGGTAAAGGAAAAAAGAAAGATATTGGAGATTATAGAGAACAGGAGAGGAGGCATGATTGGCCATTTATTAAGACACGACATGCTGATCAAAAACATTATAGAGGGAAGATTGAAGGAAGGAGGGGTAGAGGACGACCAAGAAGAAGCTACATGGACCAAATCAAAGAGAAGGTGCATGTCGTATCGTATAGGGAGGTCAAGGAGCTGGCAGAGAGGAGAGAAGATTGGAAATTACTCCACCGACAAGCGAGGCTCTTAAATTAAGAGAGAGAGAGAGAAATGCAAAGATCAATAACAAAAAAAATAATTTTGGGAAAAATATCGTTGCGGGTGGTAGGACCTTGTGCAGGGTCCGTCCGGATCGCTACCACCATCTTATCCATTAACCTACCGCCAAACAGCCCCTTTATCCTCGTCGTGCCACCAACTTGTTCCACCAGTGGCATGAGAAGGAATTGTCATTCCTCGTCGTACCACTGAATGATTGTTGCTCTACCAGTAATATAATTGTGTTAAAGACAACAATTATTTATAGAGTGATACGATATCTAAAGGGAAATTGCCGACTGTCCTACGGCACTACAAAACCGCACTACTGACCAAAACTAGTATCATAAATGAGGTAGGTTTAGGTTATGTTAGTTGTTCAGCAGGCCCGAAGGGCCAAACCACCCAGAAAAAGGAGCTCCGAGAAAGCGGAGCTCCGTCGACATCGATAAATTTGAAGTAGAAATAGAAATCATTGGTCTGTAGTGCGGCTTAGTAGTGCTGTAGGTAAGGAGGGGTTTAATGACAACAATTATTTATAGAGCGATATCTAAAGGGAAATTAAGTAGAGCTACCTTCACTGCATGTATCAACATTCAGTGGTACGACGAGGAATGACAATTCCTTTTCGTGCCACTGGTGGAACAAGTTGGTGGCACGACGAGGAAGAAGGGCAAACAGCAGTGTTCGCATTGTTCTGTTCTGGTTTGGGGATAAGACAGCCGGTGAAATGACTAGCATAGAGGCATTCCATCTTAGCCTCAGGGTTGGCAACGCATTTGCAGTCTTAGGATTGCATTGCAGTCTTGTGATTGCGAATGTCTATGGGTCACAGTTTCCACTTACCATCAGGTGGCCTGTGTGCTCGTTTGTCTACCCGATGCCATAAAAAAAAAAATCGAAGGCCACAGTGGTGTATGTGTCGTGTACTCACCGGCACGCTGTAGTGCTTCGCGGCGCACGTGACGGCGTGCAGCCCCGCCGCGCCCAGCGCCGCGCCGCCCGCCAGCGCCGCGTCCACGCCCACCACCACCTGGGGGGGGACAGGTACAGTGGGGGGTGCGCCTCCCAGGGGAGGCCGCGCTTCCCAAGGGAGGCAAACTTCATACGCCACAAGACTGGTATCTGTGACATGACATGTGTTACTTTCAAAGGGTTAAATCAGAAGTTCCCAAACTCTTTTGTTTCATAGACCACTTTCAAAATTTTGCTGGATCCGGTGGACCCTACAGCTACATTACAACCAATTTCTAAATCTCGAAAAAAATTGAAGATTAGATCTATCTATGGAAACTTGCGTTGTTGCTTGAAAAATGGTTAGAATTGATTGCTTTATAGGGCTAATTATGTAATAATAAAGTCGACTACGTGTTGTACTGAATATGGAATATGCAAATTTTTACAAGTAACAGTCGCTGAACTTCTTTTAATATTATCTGCCTATCTATATTGATAGGATGAATCAGGCTAACATTTTAGTTCTCACTATCGAACCCAAATTAATTTTCATGCACCCCCACTTACGATTGTGGACCCCCACTTTTTGTCACCCCCAACGTAGACCCCCGTCGAGTCTCCCGTGGATCCCTGGGGGTCTACCTGGACCCGGATCACTTCGTTTACCCGAATTTCATTTGCCATAATTGTGTCACTTGCCATAATGTTAATTTGCCATAAAGGCATTTTTTTCTGAAACTGTAAACCTTTCAGGTATTTTTTACATGCCATCGTATAGAGCCCAATAGGTTAGGTTAGGTTTGTTTTATAACAATTCTGAATAGTTCACGATTTTTTGTTTTAGTTTGAGTGTTTGAGTTTTATGGCGAATGAATATTATGGCAAGTGATAGAATTATGGCAAATGACTTTCGGGCAGAGACAGAGAACCACCTGGACCACTTTGGGAATCACTGGGTTAAATGATACGATGGCTGTAATGATCCGTAAGAACCCTACACAGCGGCTTACCAACACTGAAAGCATTTTGAATGCTGCCTTTTTTATGGCAATAGTAAGAGACACTCTGTAAAAAAATCAAATATCTACCTATTACGTTTTAAAAGATACGATTGTTATGCGTACGGTCGTACACGTTACTTTATCTACATGCAGAGAGGACAGAAAATTGGAATTTAATCCACCGACAAAAGCAAAGGTCTTTAACTATGAAAGAGAGAGATATCATAAATTTTCTGCAATATGTGATAAACCTGTATCTTTCGTTGGCCTGTATCTTAATGTTCACATTAAAGTATCGTTCACCGATACTTTTATGACATGTAATACTTGAATGTAAACATTAAAGTACTACCACAGATACAGGTTACTTAAAATAAGGCATGATTACTTAATACATATATTATTCTCGAAATACCAGAATTTTAAAATACCAGATTCTCAATATACTTGAATCTCAAAAAATAACATTTAAATTTCGGTATCGTTGATTATGCTTACCTAATATTTCGAAGCTGGTGATTTGGGAATCTGGTCAAGAGTAAAGTAGTCTGGTATTTTGAAATTGTGGTATTTTGGGAGTGAGCGTATTGAAGTTATGATATAGATAAAAGATGTTACTTTGTTGACACGAGACATGACAGCGCAGACGGCGGCGCTGCCGACCACGGTCACCGGCACGCCCGCCGCGCTCAGCCGCGCCGCCATGGCGTGGCTCTGGGGACAGGGAGACACAAAACAAATGTGTAACAGCTTGTGTAGTATGTACAGTCGAAGACATAAATTGATGAACAGATCCAAAATTTCAAAACACCTGCACAATGTAAAGTGGCGGGTGGTAGGACCTTGTGCAGGGCCCGTCCGGATCGCTACCACCATCTTATCCATTAACCAACCGCCAAACAGCAGTGTTCGCATTGTTGTGTTCCGGTTTGGGGATAAGACAGCCGGTGAAATGACTAGCATAGAGGCATTCCATCTTATTCCTCAGGGTTGGCAACGCATTTGCAGTCTTAGGATTGCATCGCAGTCCTGTGAATGCGAATGTCTATGGGTCACAGTTTCCACTTACCATCAGGTGGCCTGTGTGCTCGTTTGTCATCTCTATGCCATAAAAAAAAAAAAAAAGTTCCATATGTCGCTGAACAAATTGTTGATCAAATCTATGTGAACATTGCAGAATGTCAAATGTTAGTAAACAATATTTTATCAAAAGTTGCTGGACTTTATAAATCTACATAATTAGATTATCATTGATGACAACGAAAGTCCATTAACACATCGATACCTTAGTTCACAATTGTACTAATTACGTTTGAAAAGTCATTGTAATTAGTATGTTTGTGCAAAAATAATAAGATCGTGAATTTACTGGCAAAATAAAATAATTTAGTACGATTGTGCACTAAGGTATCGACATACTTTACTAGGAAAAAGAAATAATTTTGTACGATTGTGCACTTAGGTATCGATATTAAGTATAAATATCAGTGTTGATATAACGTCCAGCTAATTTTGGACTTCTTCGTGGAATTTTAGCGTACAGTGACTTTTGGATTATTGCATCGAGTTTAAGTGTCCAGCGACTTTTGGCGTTAATTAAGTTATGGTAGTGTTTAGGGGCTTTTTAACTTTCATGACGAACAAGGAGTTTTGAACATACCTTTGTACATGGAGAGTTCTCGTGTATAGTTAATTTCGTAGCTTTATTTTGTTTAGCGACTTATGTCTTTGACTGTACATACATACATACATTAAATCACGCCTGTTTCCCAGAGGGGTAGGCAGAGATCACTTCTTTCCACTTGCTACGATCTTGACAAATTTCTTTCGCTTGTTCCACATTCATACATAGAGTCATGCACGCACGTCGGTTTCGGGTACTTAAGATTCGGCCCTTTTCCAGTATTTCTCCGATTTGACTCGAAAAAGTACGCCTAGGGCGGCCCCTTCCGACCCGTCCACTCACTTTCGATCTGTATATATCTTTCGTCAATCTTCGTTCATCCATCCTTTCCAAATGACCCAACCGCATGCCCTTTTTCTGTGTAGTATGTTTTTTAGATATTTAAGTTAAAGTCAGGAATCGTCTGAAAACTAGCACCGACATCTGGACTACTGCCCCTTATCAATCCTACTGTCTTTCCAGTCTCGGAGTAGATCTGCTCCTTGACTCAAGAGCTGATGGCTTTCACCTAGTGTCTACTTGATTTAGCAACACCCTGGAACAGCTGTATCTCCTCCCCTATCCTCATCTCCTCCTCACCTCCCTGGTGTCTGGTCCTTCAGCCAGCAGCAAGCGATATCGAGGAACCGCTTCACCAGCCCGCTGGCGCCATACGTCAGGATCATCTCATCCGGGTGGATGTGCTCCTTGACTCAAGACCTGATGGCTTTCACCTCGTGGCTACTAGATTAAGCAACACCCTGGAACAGCTGTATCTCCTCTCCTATCCTCATCTCCCCTCACCTCCCTGGTGTCGGGTCCCTCGGCCAGCAGCAGGCGCGCAGGAACCGCTTCACCAGCCAGCTGGCACCACACGTCAGGATCATCTCGTCCGGATGGATGTGCTCCTTGACTCAAGACCTGATGGCTTTCACCTCGTGTCTACTTGATTAAGCAACACCCTGGAACAGCTGTATCTCCTCCCCTATCCTCATCTCCTCACCTCCTTGGTGTCTGGTCCTTCAGCCAGCAGCAGGCGGTAGCGGCGCGCGGCGCGCAGGAACCGCTCCACCAGCCTGCTGGCGCCATACGTCAGGATCATCTCGTCCGGGTGGATGTGCTCCTTGGCTTGCGAGCTGATGGCTGTTCCCGTCGATTCCAGTTCCGTGCGGAGCTGGGGAAGAAAAGAGAAACAACGATTACACAAACAGTATGTCATCAGTTCAGGCCATTCGTTTCGTCAGAATGGCCGGAATGGACTGATGAAAGTATAATATTTTAAAATTTCCTGCAAATTTCCAGGTGTCAACAAAGTCAATACGTCTTGCGGCAGGCCTATGTCTAGTAGTGAACGGCTTTAGGCCGAAATGGAAAAAATGACATTCACATACATTGACATCATTAGAAACCAGGAGCCTGGATGAATGGAAGCTCTACCCACCTTGAAATCTGCACCAAGTTTGTGACAGATGCCAATACAGCGATCTTTGTTCGGGAAAACCTTAGAACAGTTTCTCTGCTAACCTCGACGAGGAACAGTCGGTGAAAAATGGTGTCTACCACCCTACGGTTGAAGTTAATTTGCACGTCATGATACACATAGCAACACATCTAGCTATACACTTCAGAAATCTGAAATATTGCGTGAAAGAGAGTCGCACTAGAATCGTATGTTGTTGACATAATACACATATATACATCTCTTTCTTTTTCTCTCTGCTCCGTCTTTAATGGTTAGTTAGGTGTGTTGTTGTGTGTACAAAAAGTTCGATTTTCCGTTGCAATAATATTATGATAGTGACAAGTCTTTAACGATAAGTAGATCTCACAGAAAACTGGTAGACCACTGTCTTGGCCGACTGTACTCCCCAGCGCCTTGCTTGGACTAACTTGGATCAACCTTCAGAAAGTTACCAATCCAGCTGTGACCTTTCAACTTGCTAGATGATTCTGCACACTAATCTTAAGGAAACCTATGCATGCTTAGATCTTTAAAACTATGCAACGGATTTTGATGCGGTGTTTTTTTAATAGATTGTGATTCAAGTGGAAGGTTTTGTACATACATACACACATAAACTCACGCCTTTTTTCCCAGAGTGGGGTAGGCAGAGCTACAGAATTTCCAACAACTATAAAAATTTTTGATAATTCTGTAACCACATTTTGCACACTTAGGCGAAGATGTTTACCAGTGTATTAGTGACAGGTTGCAAGCCCATCGCCTAACAGTACTACACGCCTTTATTACCTTAATCGGCTTTTACGACATCCACGGAAAGATACGGAGTGGCACTATTCTAATCCGGCTACCACACGGGGGTTTTGTATGTATAATAAATTCTGTTTTATGTACGGGTGTTACAGCAAAC
>OZ014464.1:9182608-9206589 GCA_963966035.1 Acleris laterana
AGTTGGTGCATAAAGCTTTGATGTTCTCGAAACATGCTTCTTGCTGTTAATGGGGGTTTATGTTGGACGCTCTTTCTCCCAATCCTTAGTTGTACTTTGTTGAGTTGAAATTAGTTTGCAGCTCTGGATGTGCGTCCCAAAGCTAACGTCTCCAAGTTCGGCTGGTTCGCGACACATCAGTTCGAAATCTTCGCTTGTAGGTACTCAGTGCTCGCTTGTCTTCTATTTATATACGATATGTGCGCCTTCTCAACACGACTGGTGGAACGCGCTTGTGGGAAGCCAGCGTACCGAATCGCTACCGTACAAGTAACAAATTGCTCTAAATACCTGGTATAGTTCGAAGGACCATTAATTGACCATTAGCCCGCTACAACCTATAACCTATGTAAGAGCCATTTAGCCTTTACACTTGACTGTAAGTTGTAGTAAGTTAATGGAGTGCAGAGAGAGAGATAGTTGAAGTTTAAGTTGTTTATTAAAGTTAAAGTAAACACATACAGATAGTCAGAAGAGTAGATAATTCTTTCTTTTGATGCGTAATGCTTGGTAGTTAATAGAACTCTGCTCTTTTATAATTAAAACGTATTGCTAATACTGTTGCCGAGTGGCCTAAAGTAGGTCGCGTCGCGAGTAAGCATAAATTTGGGACCCATTTCAAGAAAAATATGCTTGAAGTCGTCAATGTCATTAGAGATGTCACGTCATTTGTATCTTTTAGGAAACTCAACCTTGTTGTTGTAGAATGTCAGATTGACTTTGGACCTAAGGTGGGTACCAAATTAAAGATCGTGACTGTACGGTGATGAGACCGTCCGTACAGATATGTTTTCTCGTTTCGTGTTTTGACTAAAACAGCTTAATGTCTATGCACAGACAGCGCTGCATATCGCTGCAGAGCGTGGGCACGCGGAGAACGTGCGCGCGCTCTTAGCGGCCGGCGCTGCTCTGTGGGCGCGCGACGCGCTCGGCGCCACGCCGCTGGCGTTAGCTGAGCGCGCGGGGCACCGGCAGGCTGCGCGCGCGCTGAGGGACGCCCGGGGTGAGTAAGGCTGCGGCTCCACTGAGGCGGAGATGAGCGGAGGGGTCTCTATTGACTGCCATAATTTTTTTTAGTCATAATGTGTTTAAGTCATCATTTTCGCAAGTCTGTCGCCTTTATTCCCAGAGTGGGGTAGGCACAGCTACAGAATTACCAACAACTCTAAAAACTTGTTGATAATTCTGTAACCACATTTTGCACACGGAGCGGGCTAAGATGTTTACCAGTGTATTAGTGACAGGTTGCAAGCCCATCGCCTAACAATACTATACGCCTTTATTCCCTTAGCCGTCTCTTACGACATCCACGGGAAGATATGAAGTGGCACTATTCTAACCCGGCAACCACACGGGGGTTTCGCAAGTCATAATGCATTTTTCTCAGGACACGGTTATTTTATCAGATTTTGTATAAAACTAACCTAACCTAACCTAACTAATCTACACGATAAACGTTTATTAAAAGCTGTAACTTCAGCGTGAAAGAAGTTATGACAAAAAAAAGTATGACTAACAATACATTATGACCAACCATATGTATGGCAGTCAAAGGGATTCGGAGCGGAGCTGTGCCAATATTAACCAATAGAATCTAAACTAACGTGCGCAAGGCGCGCTCGACGTGACCGCATGCACCTTCTATTGGTTAATATTGGCACAGCTCCGCCTCAGTGGAGCCGCACCCTAAGAGACACTGTCTCTGAGCCTACGACTCGTACTATCAGACCATTGGAACCTTGACCCACCATAGAACTGTGTCACGGAGACGTTATGATTCAAATCATAAGAAGTGTCAAACAAATTGTTTTATAATGTCACTGTGACACCGTTCTATGGTGGGTCAGGGTTCCATTGGGCTGATAGTACATTAGTATCGTCAGTAGCGACGCTGCTGTCAACGTGGGAGGTCGCGAACCATTAACATTGGTGCCATTTGATTGTCACATGTTTTGTCATATAAATGTCACTGTCATGTAAAGATAAAGTTAAAGAAACATTTATTCGCGACAATACAAAATTACATTACATAGATACGGTCACGAGCGTTAATCTGGGACCCATTTAAAAAAAAATGCTTTGAATCAAGAGATGTCCAAGTAGTTTTTTTTTATTTTAATTAATGGCTTTCACTCTTGTTAAGGTGTCCCCAATGTCAAGTTATTTATAGACACTCCCATGGACTTATTAGAGCAAATAAGTCCGTGGATATCACACGGGAAGACAATTGTTCGGTAAAAGAGAATTTTCTCCAATGGACTAAACAGAAGCACATGGGGTTAGCTCCACGCGCTTCTGTCAAGTCGGACTCGTACATTAGTATAGTCAGTAGCGACGCTGATGTCAACGTGCCATTAAGTTAGGTAAGTGTCACCTGATTGTCACATGTTTTGTTATACAAATGTCAATGTTATGTAAAGATAAAGAGACATTTATTCGCGACAATATAAAATTACATTACATAGATATAAGAACAAGACACAGAGAAATGGTTGCGAAACGGTCCCAACTCAGCATTCGCTAGCCGTGAAGCCAGCACTGGTCTTATGACTGTACCGAGCAAACGTCGAGCGTCCAGTGGCGCCCTCATTATCTTATCTTATCTTTTGGATGGGGTCCTTACGGATACACTTCGACCCTATGGGATCTTTTGTGTAATTACCCCTCTTTTAGCTCTTAATCCAATGCAGCCTCCACCCCTTCCAAATAGCGGATAGTGGAGTGCAATGGCAGAGCCTTGAAATCGTTCGGTTCTGGGGAGCCACAACCGAGTATTTTCATTCTTACTCCGGCGAGTGCGTCACATTCACACAATAAGCCACCTTTTCCCGTTAAGCTCACTACTAAAAGGGTAATTGTTATTAAAGTTTGTTACGTATCCCATGAATTGTGTGTTTACTTGCGCTACAAAAACGTATAGTCTGATTGCAAGGAAATTCTTTAGTTAATTAGAAAAAACAATAATAGTAATGAGGGCGCCACTGTACATCCGGCGTACGCTCGGCGCAGTCTTAACATAAGACAACGTTAAAAGACAAACTACATGGAAAGATTCGATGGATGGGTTAGTTTAAAAAAAATAAGGCGACGAACTATGACACGTGGGGGTATCATTTAATAGGTACATAAAAATCATCTCTAGGTTTCTGTCATCAGTTTTCATTTTTAATGATCATTTAAGATTTAAAAAAATTTTTAGCTGGTTAGCAACAGTCGGGTTTTTTAAAACTTGTTTTTTGTTATTCAAATTGTTTTAAATGTCGATACGTACAGCATTACCTCTATATGGTAAAGGTGGTGCATTTTGGTTCTTCAAACTGGTTCGTTTAATCTAAAAACTTCCTTTACTTTAATAGCGTTAAGTCGCCCTTGACCCACGCGGTTAAGCCATGCGCCTAATACCAAGAAACCAGTTTCTCTTTATGTCCTGCTTTATATTCCGTGTGTTGCTATAGTTTTATTCTAATTAGGAATATAAATAGATAACGTTCTCGACTATATTATCAAAAGGTTTAAAAGTTGCATTGGTACAGTAAAGGAAATTGATTTCTAGACCATTTTGGACGGGTCCGTAGCATAATATCGAAAATCAAATTTCATAAGTACGAAATTCCTAACACAAAACTTTGAATATCAAAATGTCTAATGTATGAAATCCCTAAAGGTGCATGTCCTAATACACTTGTAATTGATTCCCTGGGGATATTTTGCACGGACTACACTGAAAGTTAAACGCGGAAAAATACAAAGTAAAAAACTAAACACAGATAAAATTGAAACATAAGTTATGTAGATAGATATTTGTTTATTTATATGCTACCGACCCACCCTCGCTTCGCTTCGGTTTATGTGAGTATGTTATATAGCCCATAGCCTTCCTCGATAAATGGGCTATCTAACACTGAAATAATTTTTCAAATCGGACTTGTAGTTCCTGAGATTAGCGCGTTCAAGCAAACAAACAAGTATTACGTAATTATGTATGTATGAATATGGATTAGTCCATTAAAAGAAAGCCTATATTAAAGTCACGTCCTACTTAAATGGGATTTTAAGACGCACGGGACAAACGTAAGCGTCTCTAATTATATGCCCACCATTGTACTATATGTGTATTATTTACTCGTATCATGCATGTAGCGGATGTTTACAATATTTTACCTCAGTAGCGGTTACGGCTTGGTACCGAGCGCACGTGTCGTGCCGAATCTTGTATGATATAACTCTATACGTAAAACATACGGTAATAAGTAAATAAAAATGTGTGATTATATTAATGTAGTTGTGAAATAACAAAACAATTTAAACGGTATATTAAAAATAACAGTTGGAATTATAAGTGAATACTTGTGAATGAATATGTTTTAGTGATTTTAAAATAATGAAAAATTAAAGTGATGAAAATTATAAAGTTGTGAATTAAAAGTTTTTATCTACTCTCATATCGTAAAGTTCGAATTAAAAAACTTCAAAACGAATTTATATTGGCATACTTTATAAACACAATACCGAAATTTAAAAAAAAAACACTAACATTTTTTCTCTAACAGTTCCATATCAATTATTTTTTTATAATGGTACGCACATGCGGTTCGCGTCATTTTTACAGCATTACAAAAAGTTTTTATTCCAATTTTTACTTGTCTGTGACAGCGCCGCTTTAACGCATGCGCGGTGATGTCCTAGGTTTTGGCGCCATTCATTGAATACGTTTTGTTATAATGTATGAGAGTAGATAAAGTAGTGTATGAAACTGCACATAACTAGGTATTATGCAACACTTTCATAAACTACTATTTCAAATTAAGATGGTAGTGCAAAAGCTAAGGCAAGCTGGATAAATAAAATAAATCAATATCAGGGGACAATCTCACACCGCTTGACCTAGCCCCAAACTAAGCTCTAGGCTTGTACTCGCTTGTGCTGGGTACTAGACAACGATAGACACACTTATATACATACATACATTAAATCACGTTTGCTTCCAAGAGGGGTAGGCAGAGACCATTTCTTTCCACCAGCTACGATCCTGACAAATTACTTGCGCTTCTTCCACATTCATACATCGAGTCATGCACGCACGTCGTTTCGGGTACAGTCAAGGAAATTGATTCGTAGACCATTTTGGACTATGTCAAAGTGACGCAATCAATCAAAACGTAAGTGACTTCTAATGATTTTATTTACAGTGACACTTTGACATAGGCCGAAATGGTCTACGATTCAATTTCCTTGACTGTACTTAAGATTCGGCCCTTTTCCAGTATTTCTCCGATTTTATTCGAAAAAGTACCCTTAGGAACCCTCTTTTGATCCTTCCACTCACTTTCGATCTGTATGTCTTGTATAAAGAAGTTAAATATATAGGGATTTTTAGGGTTTCGTACCGTAAGGGTAAAAACAAGACCCTATTACTAAGACGTAAGTCTGTCTGTCACCAGGCCGTATCTCATGAACCGTGATAGCTAGACAGTTGAAATTTTCACAGATAATGTATTTCTGTTGCCGCTATAACAACAAATACTAAAAACATAATTAAATATATATTTCAAGTGGGGCTCCCATACAACAAACGTGATAGCTGCTTATGTTTTTATATAATTAGTTCAAGGCTTTTCATTATTGCCTTCGAGTTTGTTATGTTTTCGTATAAAATATTATGTTTACTAATTTTATCTCTACGGTTTATCTTCGAAAGTAAATAATGGGGGACTTATGTTAATACAGTTTAGATAAGGAATTTAAAAACGTTTTATATTTGATGGCTGTTGCCTACGACTGCGTCCGCATCGTGTATCGTTATTCCCTCAGGACGTGTACAATATTTCAGGATAATAACATTAATAACTATCTTTGTAGACACTAAGTATTTTTTTGTGTCGATCAGTTCAGGCTTATCGCATTAAATAATAAAAAGCAAAGGGGTTTGGGTAAAAGTATTGTCATTTGTAAAAGTCATACATTTTCAAGGTGAGCGGCCATTAGTAAAAGTGGTAAATTATGAATATTATGATAGAATAATTCAAAATAAACATGTTTTGTTATGTAATGTAATACTCTTAAGTGCATCGGGGCCGAGATATTTAATATTCTTACCTGGGCGTACTTTTTGTACCAAATTCTGAACACTTAAATCTTAAATATCTCGGCTCCGATATTATTAAACGCCATTAATTATATATATCTATGTGTATTTCGAGGCCCGCTAAATAACTATGTAAAAATCATCCGTAACCGCTGAAAAAAGATTAGTTAATATTCTTCAAACTTTACCCAACGCCAATTTTGCGGGTGGTAGGACCTTGTGCAGGGTCCGTCCGGATCGCTACCACCATCTTATCCATTAACCTACCGCCAAACAGCAGTGTTCGCATTGTTGTGTTCCGGTTTGGGGATAAGACAGGTCGTCAATGTCATTAGAGATGTCAAGTCATTTGTAACTTTTTGGAAACTCAACGTTATTGTTGTAGAATGTCAGATTGACTTTGGACCTAAGGTGGGTACCAAATTAAATCTCGTGACTGTACCTTACAATCACGAATCGAACCCCTAAGCCACTTAATAAGTCGGGTTAGGTTCGTAAGGACTATATTACATAATGGCTACAAAAGCAAAACGTCATAGTTTCATAAGATCTTTGTAGCTAAATGTCTAATAGGGTATTTGACAAGAGTGAAATTGAATTGTTTTTTTATTACCAACAGATAATAGTACATTACTTAACAAGGGCTGTAAAAGAAAGAAAGCCCGAAATCGCAGGTATTTGAGACCCGAGCCGTAGGCGAGGGTTGTAAATATGCGATAGAGGGCTTTCTTTTTTACTGCCCGTGATGAGTACACAATTTTACGTCTTCACCTGGCCACAATGCGAGTTTTACCGTGCGCGCAGCGTGCGATAAAACTCACATTATGGCCAGGTGTTACGTAAACATTATAAAAATACTAGGAAAACATCAATCCTTTATTTAGGTTTGCTATTTTAGGATTTTAAAATTCATAAAATCCAACAATAAGGACCCTGATTGTGACGTTACAAGATAGTAATCCCTATAAATTCCATAGCAACGGAGCGTTTTTGATGTTTCATTAAAAGAAGCTGATTTGACTTTAGTCAAATACCGTATTGTGCAAACGTCTTTATAGTAGAATGCCTGGATTTAAGATTGGACTTAGTTTTATAACGTTTTGTTTGTATACAACAGCCAACGTATTTAGAACGTACTGATAGTAAAACGACTAGGTACGTAGGTATATCGTCAAAAAATAATAACGTCTTAGTGGCAAAACAACTAGCTAGATGGTTGAATGACAAGGAAATCACAACCAGTAGTTTGTGAAGGAACTATTCATACATACATACATACATACATAAACTTACGCCTTTATTCCCAGAGTGGGGTAGGCAGAGCTACAGAATTTCCAACAACTATAAAAACTTTTTGATAATTCTGTAACCACATTTTGCACAGTTAGGCGAAGATGTTTACCAGTGTATTAGTGACAGGTTGCAAGCCCATCGCCTAACAGTATTACACGCCTTTTACCTTAGTCGGCTTTTACGACATCCACGGGAAGATACGGAGTGGCACTATTCTAATCCGGCTACCACACGGGGAGCCAATGGGGAGCTTACTAAGACAATGCAATTGCGACGTTTTGCTTAAATAGTCGTTATGCAATCTAGTCCTTACGAACCTAACCCAATAACCAATGCTCTCAACTGCGGGTTTGCGGGTGGTAGGACCTTGAGCAGGGCCCGTCCGGGTCGCTACCACCATCTTATCCATTAACCTACCGCCAAACAGCAGTGTTCGCATTGCTGTGTTCCGGTTTGGGGATAAGACAGCCGGTGAAATGACTAGCATAGAGGCATTCCATCTTAGTCCTCGGGGTTGGCAACGCATTTGCAGTCTCAGGATTGCATTGCAGTCTTGTGAATGCGAATGTCTATGGGTCACAGTGTCCACTTACCATCAGGTGGCCTGTGTGCTCGTTTGTCTTCTCTATGCCATAAAAAAAAACTCTCTTGGTTAACTTAACTCTCATTTATTTGAGTGCAAAGGAGGGTGGGCTAATTGGCCTTATGACCAATAAGGACAAGCGATATGTCCCCGAATAGGTAATTCTAAGTTGTAAAACTATTACTATGACCGGTGGTTCGAAATCTTTGTGTGAAAAAAGTTATTGCCATGCAAAGACCGCGGTTTTTCCAAGTAATTATTCTAACGTCGTCTATGTAGGCGTCCCGAGGTTGCAGATTTTTAAATATTTCACACAGCGATTTAAGATTTCCCGCCATACAAAAAGTTGTAGAATATGAAAAAATCTTTCAAAGGACATATGGCTTGTCATTATTGGTTTTTAGGCCAGTGTCCATACATGTCCCGTGTGGTAGCCGGATTAGAATAGTGCCACTCCGTATCTTTCCGTGGATGTCGTAAAAGCCGACTAAGGTAATAAAGGCGTGTAGTACTGTTAGGCGATGGGCTTGCAACCTGTCACTAATACACTGGTAAACATCTTCGCCTAAGTGTGCAAAATGTGGTTACAGAATTATCAAAAAGTTTTTATAGTTGTTGGAAATTCTGTAGCTCTGCCCACCCCACTCTGGGAATAAAGGCGTTAGTTTATGTATGTATGTATGTCCATACAAAACCGACCATCATCCTTTAAAGGACGTATCAAGTTTTATTCGTATCTTGAAACTGACTCATTCAGATGATCCCAATTGATTGACGTTCACCTTCACCTCATCCGGCGATTAGAGTCAACCGTCCGCTGTCTTCTGGGATGATCGGTTACATTCGACCAGCACAACTGATATGACTTAATTGTGATTGTTCACATTTTTACAATTACTCCAATTCGAAAACCATTTCGAGGAATAAGGTTTTAAAGCCGTTCTGCATTATTAAGTTCTTGAAATATTTATGTCTATGTTGGATATTTCGGGAAAAAAATATTTAACCTTTGTTTGACTTTCGTTTTCGGCTTGAAGCCCTCCTAGGTGTATCTTACGGGTTAGGCGAAAACAGCTTTTAATAGTATGTTTTAATACACTACAACAATCACGTTTTTTCATTAGATATCATTTAATTGTTGTACTTTATTAGAAAATGCCATCCCAAATTTAAAATAATCATGTCATCTATAAAATGTCTGCTGAATAAATAAAGATATTAAAGCAAAACTATTGGGACAAATAAAAAAAATATGGAATTGGTGTCTTAAAATTTCCTATTCTTTCGTATGAGAAAGTAAAAATCGTGAGTTATTTTTTTTGGTCAATCCCAATTGGGATGAAATGAAAATTCCGTCGAAGTGAAACGTTGTTCTATGAAATGAGTATATTCAAAGGGTTCGATATTTCAAAGGGTAAACCATGTTGTGGTCACCTCTACAATTCTGCCGTCCTACGCAAAAACGCAGTAACTAAGATAAACCTCCTGTAGTAATATCAACCTTATTTGTAACTATATAGAATTTAATTTGCTTTGGTAATTGAATTTAAGATACTGCATATTGGCTTAGGTCAGAAATTTTCGCTTGTTATTTACGGACCAAATACAGGTATTGCTAAATCTTGTCGAATGCGACTTTTTTTGTAGTCTGGCATGCCTCGTGTAAGCTTGGTCTGCCGGGTCGATGTGTTCAAGGTCACGAGACTCCGCGGGATTAAAACTAGTCACAGCCAGTGTTGTCACATCTAATTTTGGCAATCGGTGGGACAGGATCCTATAATTAGTAGTATATATATCAGGGGACTATATCACACCAATTGACCTAGTCTCAAACTAAGCTCTAGGCTTGTACGGTCACGAACGTTAATTTGGGACCCATTTCAAGAAAAAATTGCTTGAAGTCGTCAATGTCATTAGAGATGTCAAATCATTTGTAACTTTTAGGGAACTCAACCTTATTGGTGTACGATGTCAGAATGACTTTGGATGTAAGGGGGGTGCCAAATTAAATCTCGTGACTGTACTACGGGTACTAGACAACGGTATAAATACTTATATAGAGAAATATATACTTAAATACATAGAAAACATCCATGACTCAGGAACAAATATTCGCGCTCATCACACAAATATCTGCCCTTACTGGGATTTGAACCCAGGACTGCTAGCTTCGTAGGCAGGGTCCCTACCAACTAGGCTATCGCGTCGTTCGTAGTCGTCCGTAGTAATTGGTAGAATTAGAAATGAAAATTAGGTTTTTAATGATTAAAAAGGCGTAGAAAATGTTCAAGATTATTTATCTCGCATGAAGTCATGAAAAATAAAAAAAACACAATCACAATATCAATACCAAACTTACGTAAACTGCCGCGAAATGCTTTACTATGTGTCAGTGTCAGCCTAGCCACTGTGATAGTCCAGGTTAGCTGGTTAGGTGAGCATGTGAGACTAGGGTGTGAGTAAGATTTAACTCAGGAAGGTGTAAGTCGAAATTTAAGTAATTAAGGGCGCCAGACTTACATCCCATCAACAAATGAAATCGTTCAAATAAAACCAAGTCTTTAGTAAATTACATTTATTTACTTTGTTTGTGCATCTAGATTCAGTATAATCAAACTGACTAAGAACAAGGTTAATCCTTTTAGAATTAAATTGGATAAGGTAACACGGAGATTAAAGAAGTACGAGTAGCTAAAGTACTCACGCTGTCATCTTCATGAAAAATACCTCCTTAGTTTGACCCCACTAGTGTTGGATAAACCGTATAGTCCGAGCTCACTGTCTCCGCAGGTGGAAATCAGCTGAACACTTGCACGTACGGGAAAGATGGATGAATAGCTTGAGTGCAGGGTATTCCACTATACATGTTGAAGCTGTGACGTGAATCACCTTAGCCGACGGGTGAAGTGATGAAATGTCTTTTACGTAACACCTGGCCATAATGTGAGTTTTATCGCACGCTGCGCGCACGGTAAAACTCGCATTGTGGCCAGGTGAAGACGTAAAATTGTGTACTCATCACGGGCAGTAAAAAAGAAAGCCCTCTATCGCATATTTACAACCCTCGCCTACGGCTCGGGTCTCAAATACCTGCGATTTCGGGCTTTCTTTCTTTTACAGCCCTTGTTAAGTAATGTACTATAAATTACTTGCAAGCTTCATTCAAAGATATGAACGTCGAATCCAGAGGTGAAATGGAATAGGTTGTCACTCACAGGCAGCTTCTCATTTTTTTCATGTCACCTCAAACGGATTATACACTAAACGTTACGCGTTCAGTTTTAATTGATGAAATAACAAGACAGGCTTAATTCGATAGCAAGTAACGTTTCGTTACACTGCACGCTTTAAAAAATGTTTACAATCATAACGTTTTGAAAAATATAAAAAAAAACATTATACTTTTACCACTTTGTTTGCGTGACTAATATGAATATTCATGCCAAATTACAGCTTTCTAGTACTAAGAGTCTCTGAGCTAGGTTGCGGACGGACGGACGGACGGACATGGCGAAACTATAAGGGTTCGTAATTTGACTACGGAACCCTAAAAGTACGCCTAGGGCGGCCCCTTCCGACCCTTCCACTCTTCACTTTGTGTATCCCTTTCGTCAATCTTCTTTCATCCATCCTTTCCAAATGACCCACCGAAGCATGCCCTTTTCAATCTTAGTCACTACATCTTTTAGTCCACATGAAATCTGTTGAGTAATTTAAAAGATCTAAGCGAACAGACAGAAGAAGAAGAAGAAGAAATACATTTATTCACTACACAGAAGACTGACAAATAGACAAATGAAATATAACAATGTGACAGAAACAGCATGGAGTGTGTCCTCGCGGTGGCGAATCGGACACTGGCTCAGCATTATGCTGAGGTGTTAGACACCTACACTGCCGAACAAAATTTAAACTCCAGTAAGTGAACACTAAGACCACCATATCATGGTCTCCAACTTTGTGGAGGTGTTAGAAGTTGGAGTCCAAGATATGGTGGTAGCTTTTTACACTTACTGCTTTTTAATTTTGCACGGCAGTTTACAGCGCTGATCAGCGGAAGCGACCTTATACTACGTAAAGGATATACAACGGGTTGCCCATAGAATTAAAAAACGCCTGTAGCGACTCAGCGTTCTCTAATAAACTCAAAGCCAAACTGGCATCCGACGCCTGGTACTCCATTGATGCCTTTTTCGAGTGATAGACATTCCGTAGTAGTAACTGGTTCGCAGCACCTAATATATATGAAGTTATGAATAAGAATTGACATGTAAAAAGTTATATTTTACCAATAAACGTTTGAATTGAAAGAATAAGGATACGAGTACGTGTCTCCTTTCAAGAACGGAAACTCCTAACTCGTAACAGAATTGATAACATATTGAATGCCCAGGGAACGAATCTTCATACAAAATTGACACGAATTACAATGCTGATATCGTCATTACTTTGAAACATCGTATCTCATATTTCTTCACGTACGATTTTAAACTTAAACGTGAAGGTAATTAAGTTCAAACTAATACATCTCAAAATGTCAAATATGTATTTTTCTAGAGTAGTAACGATATGTTCAATGCCCCTGAATAATAATTGTAGTTGCTTCTAGTTTTTTTTTTTTTTTTTTTTTTTTTGGCATAGAGAAGACAAACGAGCACACAGGCCGCCTGATGGTAAGTGGAAACTGTGACCCATAGACATTCGCATTCACAAGACTGCAATGCAATCCTAAGACTGCAAATGCGTTGCCAACCCTGAGGACTAAGATGGAATGCCTCTATGCTAGTCATTTCACCGGCTGTCTTATCCCCAAACCGGAACACAACAATGCGAACACTGCTGTTTGGCGGTAGGTTAATGGATAAGACGGTGGTAGCGATCCGGACGGACCCTCTACAAAGTCCTACCACCCGCAAACAACAACAACAATCAACAATCAATACTGTTGTCGTGTCAAGGGCCGTGAATGTAATACGTCGGTTCTCAGAGCGCGGGCAAAGCCACTTAATCTCATTACTGTATCGTTGACGTTGCTATGTGGTAATCGCTTATAACACGAATATTTGGGTAAAATCTTCCAAGCGAATTAAAAAAAAACCGGCCAAGTGTGAGTCGGTCTCGCGCACGAAGGGTTCCGTACCGTTATCTATAAAAAATCAAAAATCCCCTTAAACATTTATTTTAATTTAATTATTTAACTTAATATTCTGTGAATATTTCAAACGTGATGCCATTTTTAATATCTAGCTAAAAACGGCAAAAAAATCACGTTTCTTGTATGTGACTAAGAATGTGTATATGACAAAATGTCCAAAGCATTCATTGTCTCATGGCCATAAAGTATAAATGTCAATATGTCCAAACGTTATAAATTGTTCCCTAAGGATTCGAATAAGAACTAAAATGTATTTATTACTTAACTTATACTTGAATTTTGGCGGTAAGGATTATTCTATTATATTGCTGTTGTCCGCGCAGAAAAAAAAACATAGCCTATGTTCAATAGGGGAAATGTATGATTCTAATAGTGAAAGAATTTTTCAAATCGCTCCAGTAGTTTCGAAGCCTATTCAATTCAAACAAACAAACAATCAAATCTTTCATATTCGTGTAGATTTTGACTACAGTCACGAGATTAAATTTGGTACCCACGTTACGTCCAAAGGCAAATTCAAATTCAAATTCAAATCGCTTATTGCATGTCACATTACAAGTATTAAAGATGGAATTATATAAAAAGGTACCTATTCATGTGACGCCCTGCAAGGGCGTAGCAACATAAGAAAATGGGGCTTATTGTTAACACGTTACATCACAACTATACTTAACTTAGATATTGCACACAGAATTAACAATTACAGGTGTTAGACTTAAAATAAAATAATTAATATGATAAGAGGCAAGTAGTGTTATTCATTTCCATATTTACTATTGAAAAATTCACTTATATTATAGAAACATTTATTACGTAAGAATAATTTTAATAAGTCAATCTGACATTCTACAACAATAACGTTGAGTTTCCTAAAAGTTACAAATGACTTGACATCTCTAATGACATTGACGACTTCAAGCATATTTTTCTTTAAATGGGTCCCAAATTAACGCTCGTGACCGTACCAGACAACAGAAATATATGTTTAAATACATTGAAAACATACAAGACTATGCATACGATATTCGTACTCATCACACAAATAGTGTCTCATACCAGGAATCGTCAAGAATTAATCTATGTTAGCTATTTGTTCGATTGTCCTATTGTCCCATACAGAAACATAATGCGAACTGCGAACAGTCTAGTAC
This sequence comes from Acleris laterana, assembly GCA_963966035.1. Lineage (NCBI taxonomy): Eukaryota > Metazoa > Arthropoda > Insecta > Lepidoptera > Tortricidae > Acleris > Acleris laterana. The sequence continues at coordinate 9,196,915 of OZ014464.1, forward strand.
TTAAGAATGGCACCATAGTCCTCATACCGACGGTTGTAAAAAAAAACTAGCTACTGAAACCAGGGATCTATACCGGTATTATTTAAAATTTTGTATATCTTCCTTAAGAATGCGCCGAGCGTACGTCGGATGTACAGTGGCGCCCTCATTACTATTATTTTGTTTTATAAACTAAAGTATTTTCTTGAAATTGATCGGTAGGTTTTTGTACTATAAATGGAAACACAACTTATAGGGTATATCACATAGTCAAATAACAATTCACCTTCGAGTTATCAACTAAACGAAAAAAAGTGGCCACCTTTTCCCGCTAAGCTGACTACTCAAAGGGTAATTGTTATTAAAGTGTGTTACGTATCCCATACATTGTGTTTTTACTTGCGCTACAAAAACGTATCGTCTGATTGCAAGGAAATTATTTAGTTAATTAGAAAACACAATAATAGTAATGAGGGCGCCACTGGACGCTCGATGTTTGCACGGTGCAGTCTTAAATTAGATTATAAAATACTTTTTATCGATTAAACGACCCCGTAAGTCCCGTAACGGTCGTGTCAAATTCGGATCCTCTACTACAATGAAGTTACTACATGTTTACTATTGCTTCCACACTCGCGCAAGCGCAAGGCCTAAGCGATTCGACTCTGCACCAACTATTGCGTAACAGTGGAGATGTTATGATCGAGACGGACATATTAAACGCGCTGCGGTCGCGCCGGTGCAGCGACAATACACGGGTCAAATTACGACCATCCTTGTATCAAGTGGCCATTTCTAACGTGAAAAATACATTTGTTATTGCAACGATATTTTGCGGACGACAAAGACATTTAAAGAGTTAGTTTTAAAGTTCTGTACGAGTTGCAAAATGACCACTTCGTTTGTGTTACTAGGTAGATTCGGTTTGTTATGTATCTTCAAATGCCCGAAGGGCAAATTGACCAGGAATAGGAGCCTCGCGAAGCGGGGTTCCGTCGACATTGCTAAGACAGACATAAGATGAAAAAAACAATGTGATCATTTAGCGAATCAGAATTTTTGACATGTCGTAAAGCGATCTGGTTGTATTGCGATCTAGGCACAAAAGGTACGAGTATGTGGTCAGATCGAGATGGTCACAAAGCGATCTGGGCGCAAAGCTACCTAGTCATATCGAAATGTCACGAATGAGTTGCAGGAGATGGTGACAGTGATGAATGAGGGATTTAAGCAAAAGGGGATGAGAGTAAATGTTGCCAAGACCAAGGTCATGGTGATAGAGAAGGACGAGGAGATGACTGAGTGCGTGATAAATATAAATGGTGAATTAGTAGAACAAGTGAGCGAATTTGTGTACATACCTGGGAAGCGTGTTTACACGAGATGGTAAGTGTGAGAAGGATATCGAGAGGAGGGTGAATGCGGGGAATCAAATTAATGGGGCGCTGTACTCCTTTGTGAGCAGACTGGGCGTTTCACAAAAATTAATGTATGTATGTAGGTATGATCTAACAAATCTCTGTATCTATCTATGTATAACCATAGTGCAAGCCCAGGACTTAGTTTGGAACTAGGTCAATTAGTAGTTTGGCCACAATGTCCACCGACATTATTATTTCTACAATATCCGCTCGAAGAGCACCGGTATGCAAAGGAAGTTTCCTAGCCGCTAAAACGTGAAAATAGGCCGAGTATTAGTCCAACATTTCTATTAGAAGCTACAGCCCCGAGGCCTCCTATATCTGTATAAAATGGGCTCCACGGGGCGCCATGGGCATTGGGCACGCATGTGATAATTGGCGTAGCTGTAAGCCGATATGTCTGATCACGTTATACGCGTCGCCGGCGCTGTCGTTCGCTAATCGCTTACCAAATGTTACACGCATTGTTGCTATAGCGGGACTTACTCGATGCAATAGCTATACTACATACAAACATACATTAAATCACGCCTGTTTCCCAGAGGGGTAGGCAGAGACCACTTCTTTCCACATGCTACGATCTTGACAAATTTCTTTCGCTTCTTCCACATTCATACATCGAGTCATGCACGCACGTCGGTTTCGGGTACTTAAGATTCGGCCCTTTTCCAGTATTTCTCCGATTTAACTAAAAAAAATACTCCTAGGGCGTCCCCTTCCGACCCGTCCACTCACTTTCGATCTGTATATCTCTTTCGTCAATCTTCTTTCATCCATCCTTTCCAAATGACCGAACCATCGAAGCATGCCCTTTTCAAACTTAGTCACTACATATTCTTTTATTCCACATTTATCTCTGACTTTAGCTATACTAAGTACATAAAAACCGGGCAAGAGCATGTCGGACCATGCTCAGTGTAAGGTTCCGAAGCCGTTACGACAAACACAATAAAACTATCTCAAAAAACAACATACGTACGAATCGTACATGTTGTTTTTTGAGATAGTTTTATTATATATTTCGTACAGTACGAACTACTTTTCTATTTAAAGTTATTTGGTGCTGTCTTTGATGATTTTTAGTAGGTGTAAACACTTTAGTCGCCTGTATCTCAGGAACTAATAAATTCGTTATATACGCGTTCGTTATAGTACATTGTGTATTAAGGGTGGTAAAGAAAGAATTACAAACGAGAGTCTGTTAGAAGTCCGAAGCCGAAGGCTGAGGGCTTTAATGACTCGAGATTTGTATTTATTTTACCACCCGTGTAACATACAATGTTTTTCGTCACAATTGCGAGGAAATGAAATAAAATCAGACAAAAGATCATATTTTTAACTTATTAGCGGCAGACTACGTCATTGTCTGTGACTTACCACAGATAATGTCAAATGGGTTCGGTGTCCGATTCTAGTGACAGTCGAGATCAATAGTTTATATGCGAGTTTTTTAGGAAATTGTATGCAACTGACATTTCATCTCGAATGAAACTTCATATCGAATGGCACAAGAATTGGGGTCCTGACGTATTGTGGATAGTTTGAGTCCACGTATAATATTTAAAAAAAAAGCTATTTACGCACGTTAGAAGCGTAATGGTAAAAAAAGGCCCGCGGGTATTATTTTGGATTTACGGTCGATTTTTCTAGCATGTTAGGACACTATTTACGAGCAAGTGTGATGAAAAATATATTTTTCAGATTTTTAGTATTTGTAGTATTGGCTGTAGGGGGCACTTGACTCATTACTATTATTGTCTTTTCTAATTAACTAAAGAATTTCCTTGCAATCCGACGATACGTTTTTGTAGCGCAAGTAAAAACACAGTTTATGGGATACGTAACAAACTTTACTTACAATTACCCTTTGAGTAGTCAGCTTAAAAGGTGGTCACTTTTTTCCGTTAAGTTGATAACTCGAAGGTGAATTGTTATTAAACTATGTGATATACCCTATAAGTTGTGTTTTAATTTGTAGTACAAAAACCTACCGATCAATTTCAAGAAAATACTTTAATTTATTAGAAAACACAATAATAGTAATGAGGGCGCCACTGTACATCCGGCGTACTCTCGGCGCAGTCTTAATATGCTAAGTAATAATGGCGAATGGCAGTAACAATGACAAGGTTATAAGTATGCTCAAAAATTTTATTGGGTGACATTACGTAATATAATCTCGCTGCTCAGGTGAAAAGTTACTGTGCAACTCGTGACCTAAGTTATTTGCAACTCATGCCCTTATTCGGTATTCGAAATCAACACTCGCAGCAAAAATACACATTGCTCTCTTGTTGCACGACAATATTTTTAGGGCTCCGTAGCGAAAGGGTCTTATTGGTGGGGTCCTTAAGGATACACTTCGATCTGGATCTGTAGTGTAGTGCTCATTATTAAAACTCCACTGTCCGTCTGTCACCAGGCTGTATCTCATGAACCCTGACAGCTAGACAAATTAAATTTTCACAGATGATGTCGGTTATTGAATACATACACACATACACATACATAAACTCACGCCTTTATTCCCAGAGTGGGGTAGGCAGAGCTACAGAATTACCAACAGCTCTAAAAACTTGTTGATAATTCTGTAACCACATTTTGCACACTTAGGCGAAAATGTTTACCAGTGTATTAGTGACAGGTTGCAAGCCCATCGCCTAACAGTACTACACGCCATTATTACCTTAGGCGGCTTTTACGACATCCACGGAAAGATACGGAGTGGCACTATTCTAATCCGGCTACCACACGTAAATTTAATTTACTAGCAAAAAAGGGTAACTATGGGTTAAAAACATTAAAACGTGCTCAATAACCATGACGCAGACCTAACACATGATGTTTCGACGTCGTACTGTAAAGAAGATAGAGACGAAACTGAAAGAGGTGGAAACGGATGCAGCGTTTGACGTGAGCCACTACTTCATAGATGATGTGGCGGATCCTTGGGCGGAGGAAGGTTGGTATAAAGTGGCTGGGTGTTTTTTTGCTGTTACATTGGTGGGGATAAGACAACTGAAATTAGTGTAGAGGCATAAACGCATTTTATCTTAGTCCTGATGGTTGGCAACGCATTTGCGGTCTTAGGATTGCGATCTTTGGATTGATATTTTGAAAATGCTTGTCAGGCAAAGAAGCACACAGGACAATGATTGCAAGTGAAATCTGTGAGTAATAGACACACACACAATGCATTGTCAAACCTGAGGAGTAAGATGGAATACCTCTATGCTAGTAATTTCACAGGTTGTCTTGTCCACACACCGGAACACAACAATGCTGCTTGGCAGGTTAAAGGATAAGATGGTGGTAGCGATCCGGACGGACCCTGCACAAGGTCCTACCACCGCTAATACAAATCTATGACATACATATAAAAAATGCGTAAACAGGGAGTATTTGTAAGTGGGACTTTGAATCTACAGATCAAACTAAATTGCCTTGAATATACATTCTATTGCACACCCCCTTACGAAGTAATGAAGTATGTACTTTTGTTTCAGATGCGCTTGAACGCGAGCGTCTGTCCCAGCATGCAGCCCTACGCGAGCTGGTGCAGCGGGGCGACGCGTCGGGGCTCCGGGCCAAGCTAGCAGCCCTAGGGCCCGCCGCGGGGCTCGTGGTCAACCTGACGCCTCAGGGCGCCAGTACGCTTCTCTACGTGTAAGTTCTGTTCTGCGGAGCCCTAGGCTTCAGATCTGACGCTCTACCTACATAGTATAAAACAAAGACAATGGTCTTTGTGTCTCTGACTTGACGCAGTTTTCATCATCAGATAATATTTCATGGAAGGTTGATATGTATAATGAATTCTGTTTTTGTACGTGTGTTACAGAAAACTTGTACGGTCGCTAGTACAGTCAAGGACTTTAATTGTTAAGCCACTATGGAACCCTGTCATAATGACAGCGTCAAACCATATGAAAGAAATTACGCTAAAATTAATGATCAACGTTATGCGACAGGGTTCCATAGTGACTTAACAATTAAAGTCCTTGACTGTACAGTCAGCAGGAGAAGTAGCTAAGCAACGAAGTGGTCAAAATGATCTGATCTCGACTCTATTGTCAAGAGAATACGTCGTGTCTAGATCATTTTGAGCATGTAATTCTGCTTAGCTACGTATGATGCTGACTGTACCTACAGAACACATTAGAATTGCAATCTTTAGATTGTAGTAGAGTGTAGTGTCTTGCGACTTCAAATGAGAATGGCTCTCATATCCCACATACCATCAAAGGACACAGACAAGATGCACTACGCTAGCTAGCGTTTCTCTTCGTTTAGTTTTTAAACCAATCTCGTCACTGGTAGATGACGTGATACAAAAAGTCACGTAACGTGCCAGTGACGCGATTGGTTTAAAAACTAAACGAATAGAAACGATAGCGTAATGCATCTTGTCTGGGCTCTCAGGTGGCCAGTGTGTTGTTTGCCTTCTTAATGTCATAAAAAAACGTATATTTTTATTAAAACACGCTGATACCCCACTCTCTTCGCAGCGCGGTGGAAGCTGGCCACGCGGCTGCAGCATCGGCTCTCCTGGCGTGCGGTGCGGACGGCCGAGCCCATCCCGTCACCAAATACAGTCCGCTGTACATCGCCTGCTACCACGGGCATCGGGAGCTGGCTGCTACGCTGTTGCAGCACTTTCCTGAGGCTGTACAGGTTGGTATCCGGTAGTGACCTTGAACTTGTGACCTTGAACATGTGACCTTGAATATGTGACCTTGAAAAAGTGACCTTGGCATGTGACTAACAAAAAATTATGTATGATCTATCGGACTAGCTTGGTGGTATCTAAATGGATAAAGGGAATTAGTGACCGCTAGCAACCTTCTTGTGTCATCAAGTTGCATTGTGTTGACGTGGCAGAAGGACAAATTAAATAGTGCCGCCATTTTGAATCACATGTCTATCAAGACTATCATATCCTGAATTATTAATATTATTATATAAGAAAAAACGCACAAAAATAATCCACCGACAGTTTAGGAACGTGAAGAAAAAATGCCCGCATTGCCTCCACTCTCATTGAGTTTGCGGCTGAAAAATGACTTTTTGGAAAAATAACCCTTGTTAGGACTAGTGTATAATAGAATAGGATATCGGTATAAGGCTTAGGTAAGTCACGTGTAAAATATACGAATGCGTGGGGCATTTTTTTATCAAATTACATCGTTTCCATTGCTTCGTTCCAGCAAGAGACGGTGGAAAAATGGCTGCCTTTGCACGCAGCGTGTATCGGTGGTCACGCTTCATTGGTGACGCTACTGCTCGAGTATTCCTACCCTTCAGAGCTGTTTGGGACCTACACGTAAGTATGAACTTAATTAAAAAAAGCGGCTAAGTGCGAGTCGGACTTGTACATGAGGGGTTCATCGAAAAAAAAAAAGTTATAGCAACGAAAGTAATATACAGTCTGTGAAATTTACGAATGTCGAGTTATACGTTGTATGAGATTCAGCCCGCTGACAGACTGACGGACGGACAGTGGAGGCTTCGGAATAGAATCTAAGATAATTGGCACCCTTTGGGTACCCTAAAAAGCGGGTAATTGGTCGAAAGACTTGATGGCTCGATGAAGGCAAAAGAGTAAGCAATCCTGAGCAATACACGCACAGTAGTTAAAGTATATGCTTTGACCTTATCTTGTATTGTGACATTTGAATTGGACAGAAAGTAAAAACGCATGCTTTTACTAAAATTGTGCCTTTAAGAACAAGGGGATGTTTTGCTGCTTATTTCAAAGTGTTATTCCATTGCTATTCCAGTGACGTCACAGGCAAATTGCAGTATCGCGCAGCGTTCGACGTGAACGCTGTCGATGCGCGCGGGCAGAGCGCTCTGTACGTGGCGTGCACGCTCGGGTGTGCCGCGGTCGCCGAGGCGCTGCTGCGGCATGCTGTGCCGTGCCGGCCTATCAAGGAGCAGGTGCCGTGACCAGGATATTTGTTACTTCGTTTATTAAAACTGGTGCCGTGACCAGGATGTTTACTATTAATTTATGATTTGGTGCCGTTGCTAGGTTATTTGCTGCTCATTTATAAAGGATCTGGCCCCGCAACCTGGATGCTTGTTGCTCACATATAGGGAAACTGGTGCCGTGACCAGGATGTGTGTGACTTATTTATAGAGGAACTGGTGCCTGGACCAGGATGATGGTTCCTGTTTTGTTAAGGAACTGGTGCCGTGACCAGGATATTTGTCCCTGTCACTCAAATTGACGTTGCGTCAGTTTATGTAAAGTTTAAAAGTTGAATGTAACATACATACACACACAAACTCATGCCTTCATTCCCAGAGTGGGGTAGGCAGAGCTTCACAATTACCAACAACTCTAAAAACTTGTTGATACTTCTGTAACCACATTTTGTACAATCAGTGTAAGTGTAAATGTGAATTAGTGGATGACAATATTGTAAAGGAGTAAATGCCGTGGGCAGAATGTTTATGTGTCTGTAAATATAGACAAAAAACTAATGTAACTGCAACCCAAGCAACAAATTTATTATTGTAAAAAAAACTTTGTCTTCAAGATGCGCGATATGAATTTGTTAAACAATAGAAAGCATTACAATTTTATAGAAAGTTGCAATGCAACCTAACTTTTCTCTTAATCATATTATGGAAAATTCCAAATTTTTTAATAAATGGATATATCTTCATGTTTTTTATTGTACTTTCCAGTCAGAGGAACCAGCTCCGTTGGTGCAGTCGGCCGTGCTATCTCCGCAGCGCATCTCGATGGGCATCCACGCCATCGTCAGTAAACTCACCGGTGTTGGGAGTCAGGTGAGTTTCTATAGTATATTCCATAATTGGAGCGGCTAGTTTGACAGTTGAAGTATTGACGAAGTATAGAAAATTATTAGTGATGAGGGTATGTCGATAGACTTGGTTTATATGATCTGTCAAGTCTCAGTTATACACCGAAAATACCATATATTATAAAGTTATGATAAATTCACCAATATTTATCTTTTTTATTAACTAAATATTTTACCATATGGATTTAATAATTGCTTCACAATTTCAAATATTTTTAATCTTTGACTTGTTTTTTACCTGATTTTAAAGTTAGTATGCTTTTCAGGTCAAGTAAAAAAAACTAATTTAAAAGAGTTTCGGGCATTACTTTGCCTTTTTGCCTGCAAACGATCTCTATGTACTCCTAAAACGAAAATATTAATGACCAATCATTGTGTATATCGAACTGTTGTATAGTAGGAACTATTTAAAATCACGATTCCCACTTGAGAGCTTAACTGCCCGAACAATGGCATTGTTATCCTTTGTAAACCCAACCGCTAATTACCTGTGCAAAATAAATACCATAAATAACAAAAGAAGTCGTATGAATAACAATAGTATTCCTTCAAAAAAAGATTCATATTGTCATAGCATGCACTCAACTTATGACATTTTGAAATTAAGAATGATGGTCACCCAGGCCCCTATCCCACAAAACTTTACAAGCGTACAATTTGACAAATTTGTACGGATCTCCATACAAAAAGTTGTCAAATTTGTTAAATTGTAGGTTTGTAAAGTTTTGTGGTATAGGGGCCAGGTGTCTGTCTATGTTTGTTACAGTGTTGTTTATTTTATTTTGTTTTTTTTTTCTGCTGAACTACGAACAAAAATATAATAAAAATAAAAACCACCTGTAACTAACACCTGCTAAATGCTCGACCCGGTGGTCCTTATTGTATGTCATTTCCAAAAGGATCTATGTGAAATGTGTCCTATTCCAATTTGAACCTTATTCCCAAGACGGTAAAGTTGTAATTTATATTCTATTTTTTTTGTTATTGATGCATTTCATGTTGTACAGGTAGTTGGCGGTTGCGTTTAACAAAAGATAACAATGCCATTCATCGCGGATAAGTTCTCAAGTGGGAATACATACGAGTACATACATAAACTCACGCCTTTATTCCCAGAGTGGGGTAGGCAGAAGCTACAGAATTACCAACAACTCTAAAAACTTGTTAATAATTCTGTAACCACACTTTGCACTTTCAGGCCAAGATGTTCACCAGTGTATTAGTGACAGGTTGCAAGCCTTCGCCTAACAGTACTGAACGCCTTTATTCCCTTAGCCGTCTCTTACGACATCCACGGGAAGATATGGAGTGGCACTATTCTAACCCGGCAACCACACGGGTTAAAGTCAAGTGTCAGTCAAGTGGAATCGTGATTTTAAATAGTTCCTACTTATACCAGGAGGGCATAGAAGAGAAGCGTGTCCAGCCGACCCGGCACGACG
>OZ014464.1:9206789-9227720 GCA_963966035.1 Acleris laterana
AGAAAACCAAGTAGAAATTGTAGATTTAGATATAGGTAGGAAAGCAGCTGTTACAATCCGATCACTACGACTCTACTCTCTACGGACTCTGGTGAGGCTTTATGGGATCCTGGTAGTTGAATAGGGGAAGTGGTAGAAAAAAAATGCTTGGAATTGATTAAACATGGTAGAAATGTAAAGAACTGTACATTATGGTAGGAATCAAAGAAAACGGTTAAAAAAGAATGTTGAAAATTTCTTGTTTCAGATCCTCGCTAACAACCTTCTCACCCGCATTCAGCTGACGACGGACGACGACGGCCACGTGCCAGAGCGGGACGGTGATATTGACGATGACGACGAGTGGGTGAGTGACAGACGGCATACTTGACATAAATAAGGAATTGAAAAACACGGAGCACAATCTTATTAAAATTGACCTAGTCCCAAACTAAGGTATCAAACAATCTTGTACTATGAGTACTAGATTACAATACGAGGAAATCTACTTACAAACAAAAATAAATACTGATCTGCTCGACATTAATTGCTGAACATATTCGTTCTTGGCACATACATAATATTGCAGCTGGATCGGTGAGGTGAAATATTAGTTTTGAGCGCGAGTATTTTGTTTGTAGGTCTTGGATGTTTCTGTGTATATATCGCTCTATATAGCCTAGGGCTTAGTTTGGGACTAGGTAAATTTGTGTAAGTTACTCGTACTTCTTAAAATCGACTTTTGGAAATAACATGATTAAAACTGATGGCTACGAAAACAAAATGATACTTAATCGTTCGATACTCGAACATATGACCTTATTTTACATACCACCCTGACCTCCTCCCCCTATTTCATTACTAAACCTCTTAATCCCCCCACAGAATTCGTCACACGGTCTTCGATCTCGACTAGTGTTCCCTCTACTGTCTATGCTGGATGTATCGAGCAATATGCTTCGCTGTGTGCCGCCTCTTATACATGCACTAAGTAACTTGTCTGTGCTTAATATAAGTGGGAACAAAGGTAAGTGTTTTTCTTTTTTATAAGATATTGAAATTGCAAGCATTGCGCGCTCGAATTGTGAAATCCACTATTTTTATTTATATAGATTCAAGATTTATCTGAACGAAATTAAGTTTTATAAGTATCATAACAAAACGGTGCCGTGACCAGGATACTCATTCCAGACATAACCGACCTCCCTCCCCAAATGGGCCTGCTTTCGCGTCTCTGGAACCTGAATACTGCTGGATGCACGCTCCAGGAACCCCTGGGCTCCATGCTGGCCTGCGGCCGGTACAAGAGCATGGACATCGTCGGGTTCCTCAAGTCGGTGCTGCAAGAGGCTCGGCCTTATACCAGGATGAAGCTCATGTTTGTAGGTTTACAGGTAAAGTGAGAATGAAATAATTTAATATTTTTTTATGTCATGGACAAGGATTGTTTGGGGGATCTGTTACCCATAGACATTTACATTCTTAAAAAATATGTATTTAAGACAGCAATCCTAAGACCGCAAATGAATTGCCAACCCGAAGAACTAAGATCAAAAAATATTAATGCTAATGACCTTTGTTATAGTTTTATTAAATTATGCTAGGTTTAGTATTGACATTGACTTTGTAATAAGCATTTTTACTACTTAAGAAAATGAAAATGAGAATATAAATCCTTATTTAAGTAAACCACGTAAGCACAATGACTGTAACACTGTGACTGTCTCTTTCTTCTTCTTAACAGCCTCTCAGAAAGCGATATCTCACTCAACGATGTTAATTTTTTTCCAGGGCATCGGCAAGACCAGCTTGCTTGAATGTCTACGCCAAGAATCCCCAATCCAGCATAGGAGGAAACCTACGGAAGTAAGTAAAAAGGAAAGAAAGAAAATACATTTTTTGTAAGCCGTTGGTGTGAGATAGTCCTTAATTTTACTGGATTTTAATCTATTTTATCTACATCAATATCATAACTTCCTTATAATATGTTCAGAAACGATAAGCAAGTGGCCTGTATTAGGAAACCTTTATCTAGTGCATATCATTAAAGTATCGGTAATCGGATACTTTAATGTGAATATTAGCGACTGTACACTTAATTAGACATTAAAACACTCGTGTGATCTTATTATGAAACTAAACTAGTGTATTAATGCCTCTCATTATGCACCAGTCACATAAACTACTATTATCTAGGCTTGGTAATAATAAATAAAAATACAGCCTTGAAACGTGCGCATATATACGATAGGTGTTCCGAAACTATTTTTCAAACTTCCTTACGGTTCCTAGCACTGGGCAAAGCGCATGGGCAACAAATCATCCACCCGCAACATGTCGACGGTCGGCGTGGACATCGGCGCGTGGACGTACGAGCCGCCGCGCGCCTCCAAGGGGCCCGTGACCTTCCGCACCTGGGACTTCGGGGGGCAGCGCGAGTGAGTCACCTAACAGCTGTTCACTCGACGTTTCGTGCTTGAGCTGCATTTACACTAGTGCATCGAGAATAGAGTCGGAAGGTGACGACAGAGTCTCAGTTTTACTTAATGTAAACCCACCGTCTTTGGAATTATTAGTGTGATCTCTATAAGCAGAAAAAAGTACAGTCGGTATCAAAAGCTTGTCCCAAAAATTAATGAAATGTCCTGCTCTCCTATTGTATCAAGGTATTTAGTCAGCACAAAAAGAAATGTAAAGTTTGCGGCTCTTTCAAGAGTTATCATTATGAAATCAGTCGCAAGTCGGGGTTTTTATACATACATACATACAATCACGTCATTCCCGTAGGGGTAGGCAAAGACCACTTCGTTCCACTTGCTACGACGCAGACAAACTTCCCTCGCTTCCTCCACACTCGTCTCTTCATACACATGCGTTGGTTTAGGGTACTCCTGAGTCACCTATGTTAATGGGGAATAAAAGAAGATGTAGTGACTACGATTGAAAAGGGCATGCTTCGATGGTTCGGTCATTTGGAAAGGATAGATATATTATTATGTATGGATATATTATTATGTATGGATGTTGGTGTCTTCGACTGTAGGTACTAGTTTAAGTTTTAATTTTAAGAACTTACTTAAGATATCCCACCATATCATAATTAGAAGTACGACATCTAAGATCTTATGTTTTCTTTAGTAATCTGTGGTTAACGGTGTTGGTGGCACAATAACATATCATGTTGCACTGTATACTACTTAATCATAAGCCAAGATTGTGCTACTGTTTGTTAACCTAAATAAATAAAAAAAAAAAAAAAAAAAAAAAAATAGATGAAAGAAGATTGATGAAAGAGATATACAGATCGAAAGTGAGTGGACTGGTCGGAAGGGGCCGCCCTAGGCGTACTTTTTCGAGTCAAATCAGAGAAATACTGGAAAAGGGCCGAATCTTAAGTACCCGAAACCGGCGTGCGTGCATGACTCGTGGAAGAAGCGAAAGAAATTTGTCAAGATCGTAGCAAGTGAAAAGAAGTGGTCTCTGCCTACCCCTCTGGAAAACAGGCGTGATTTAATGTATGTATGTATGTATGAGTCACCTGATCTGGCCCTTTTTATTACGTCCCCGATCTGCTCGTGGAACGTTCGTCTTAGCCGCCCTCTTCCAAAATTCCCATGTACTCTTTGAACACAATAATGTTTTTTTTTATTGTTCGCAGGTACTACGCAACACACCAGTATTTCCTCTCGCGCCGCTCGCTGTACCTGGTCGTGTGGAAAGTGACAGACGGCAAGAAGGGTCTCGCCGAGGCGATCAGCTGGCTACGGTTCGTATTGATTTAGTCTTTGAATATACAGGGTGTCTTAAAAACCAACGTCAAATATAAGAGGGCTGATAGAGCAGCTAAAAAGCTATCGTTTTAACCCGTTTTACTAGTTTCGGAGATATTGATCATTTTAATCTGAATAGGCTAAGTAAAGTTTTTGGAAGATATGTATATTATATTTTTTATCGACAGTCGTCATCCTAAAGATCAAGAAATTGCGGCTCTTTTATTTTTATTTCCTCTAATATTTTAGAAATATTTTTTTTAGTTATTAAGTTGACATTTGTACACTTCAATGACTGACTAGCTTGTTGCCTTCGTACTTAATGAAAAAGAAAAAAAACACTTCTATATCTGTCATTGTCAAATCAAATCAAAGTAAACAAACGATTCAATACAACGGCTATTTTCTGTTTGCTTGTGTTTCATGTGATCAGTGTTTTTAGAAATATTTTTAACGATCTCAGAACGAACTCTGGACTTTCGTTTTGCCGCTTTGCTTTAAGACCTTTGCACGATATTTGGTCTAAGATTTATTTTCGAACCCTTTGGCACTTCTTCTTGGACACCGATTTCTTCCTTTTTCGACGACTCTTGCTCTGCTTTTTGATAGCCACGAGAGCACTTTTGAATTGTACAATCCACGCAATGAATTCAGGCAATCCCACACGGACTGTGGAAATGGAGTATTACAAAGATTTACTTGAATTTACTTATTTGAATTAAACCGTTTGTTTACTTTGATTTGATTTGACGTTGACAGATATAGAAGTGACAGTTTTTTTTTTCTATTTCATTAAATACGAAGGCAACAAGCTTGTCGGTCATTGAAGTGTACAAATGTCAACTTCATAACTAAAAAAAAGATTTCTAAAATATTAGAGGAAATAAAAGTAAAAGAGCCGCAGTTCTATGATCTTAAGGATGACGACTATCGAAAAAAAATATAATTTACATCTCTTCCAAAAACTTTACTTACCCAATTTTCGTAATTTTCCCCTATGTTCATGTCACGAAGAATCATTAATTTCATGATTTTATTTCATAAGTTTTTCAGTGTCATCTTACATACTTAGAATTATTACGAATCAGCGAAGTTTTTAAACATTTCTGCCCGTTTTTTTTTTGTAATTTTTTCAATATTCTAAAGTTGTTGTTTCTAAAATGATTAAAATAAATACCAAAATTACTGAGCAAAATTATTTCTTAAAAATAAATCGAGTTTGGTGTTGAATAGATCTCGAAAAGATTTTGAAATGCATACTTCCACTAAAATAGGTTTACAGTTCATTTAGGTTAATTTTAAAATCATAAATGTACAATTACTTTGTATCATAGGTATTAAAATAGCATAAAAGGTGACTCAATAACGATTAGTTAATATCGTCCTCGAGTTTTAGTTTTATTATGTGAATGTAATCTTTGGTTTATTCGGCGCAGCTCCATACAAGCGCGCGCGCCGGGATCGCCCGTCATCATGGTGGCAACTCACTACGACCAAGTTGCTAATGTAAGTTGGTTTGTTTGTCCGACGCTTTTTTTTTTTTATGGCATCGAGTAGACAAACGAGCACACAGGCCACCTGATGGTAAGTGGAAACTGTGACCCATAGACATTCGCATTCACAAGACTGCAATGCAATCCTAAGACTGCAAATGCGTTGCCAACCCTGAGGCTAAGATGGAATGCCTCTATGCTAGTCATTTCACCGGCTGTCTTATCCCCAAACCGGAACACAACAATGCGAACACTGCTGTTTGGCGGTAGGTTAATGGATAAGATGGTGGTAGCGATCCGGACGGACCCTGCACAAGGTCCTACCACCCGCAAACATTTGACATATTTGGGTTTTTTTTTTTTAGTTTCATGTATTCTCTGCCAACGAGACTAACACTAAGCCTCCGCTGGCTGTCCGTCCGTTTGTCGGTCTGTCAGGCTGTGTCTCATGAATCTTAAAAGGTTGACAGTTGTTTTTTTTTACAGACTATATATCTATTGCGCTATATTATATTATGAAAAACTTAATTTTCGAAAATATTTTTTTGGGCCAGTCATTATCTTCTTATCATGATTAAACTAATAAGTCCAAATGCGACGTGTCTACATTCAATACAACGGAATTTCCATTGCCACTTACCTACTCCATCATCAGAAAAAAAACCAGTAAAGATAAAGAAAGCCTTGTTGCTAACTGTACAGTCACGAGATTAAATTTGGTACCCACCTTAGGTCCAAAGTCAAGCTGACATTCCACAACAATAAGGTTCAGTCACCTAAAAGTTACAAATGACTTGAAATCCTAATGACACTCACGACTTCAAGCATATTTTTCTTGAAATGGGTCCCAAATTAACGCTCGTGACCGTACGTGCATCACTGAAAACAAACTCTCTATTCAAAGACGAGTCAAACTAGCCCAAACTCGACTAGCCTACTCCTGGCCATTGAGGAGTTCCTATGCCCACCTTCCATCATCATCTCTGGTGTCCTCAGAGCACGCTGCCTGAGAGCGAGAGCCCAGCAGCGCTGCAGCGGCTGGTGCGCTCCGCCATCCTGGGCGCGCCTGACGCTGACAAGAAGGGACTTCCACGCGTCATGGACTCCGTTGAGGTACTGTTGCTGCTCCGGCTCCATCATCAGACCCTCGGTTTTAGAACACGCTGCAGCAGGTGCGCTCCGCCATCCAAGGCGTGCTTGATGCTGATAAGAAGCTGCTGCGCCTCATGAACTCCATCAAGGTTCCACTGTTACTGCTCCGGCTCCATCATCAGACTCTCGGTGTCAGAGCACGCTGCAGAAGGTGCGCTCCACCATCCCGGGCGCGCCTGACGCTGACAAGAAGGGACTTCCACGCGTCATGGACTCCGTTGAGGTACTGTTGCTTCTCCATCATCAGACCCTCGGTGTTACAGCACGCAGCAGCTGGTGCGCTCGTCGTCCAAGAACTTTAATGTACGCGTATGTAGATGACCGTACAAACGATGGGCCGATTCAATTGTCGGCAATTTATTCAATTTCAGTGTACGAGTAGCGTACCGTAAACTGATCATCTTCTAAAAGGCATCACACAAAAAAGTTCTCTGTCTTTGACTTAATCTTGTCAATCCTTTGACCCTAACCGCCCTCCATCACCCTTCAACATGTATTCATCTGTTCCAGGTGTCTTGCAGCACGAAACATAACATCCGGTTGCTCGCTGATGTCATATATTCAGTCGCGTTCAGTGTCAAACCACCAGGTAAGAAACATTTTATGTAGTACAGTAAAACACAACGGATATGGCTTACCGATGTACCTGCGCAGATGACGATTTTTCGAAGAGCGGGAACCAATCAGCGTGATCTACGCGTTGCGCGGTTGTATTCTGTGCTATTATTGGTTATTAGTGACGCCATGTTGACGCGCGCGTGTCATTTAGTCAGCCGTGTGTGATATGGATAAAATAGATGCAATTTCATTTGCACCTTATAACTATTACGTACAAGTCTGATCGTGGGTTTTAATCGCGCTTGCGCGTCTGCGCGAACGCTGATTCACGACACCCCATATAAATTGTGTTCTACCGTACTACTAATGCAATCACTTAATACAAAACGATGATTTTTATTAATGATTCAGACAGAGAATTCCTAAAAGCAGAATTTAATTTTAATTTAACGTTTACCGGAATGAAAAGAATTCACTTCAAAATTACGACACAAAAACAAGAACGCAATACAAATTAATAAACCCTATTTTAAACTAGACTCTTGTTTCAGGAAGCAAAGAGCCCTTGCTGGAGCAGCGTATACCGGCCACGTATCTCGCCCTAGAAGAGTGCGTCACGGCGCTTGCGGCCGAACTGAGGGAGCCGGTGTTGAACCACGAGGAGTACAAGCGACTGGTAAGAGTCCCCAACAGATATCAAACGTCTTTCAACGAACGAATTTTATACATACATACATTAAATCACGCCTGTTTCCCAGAGGGGTAGGCAGAGACCACTTCTCTCCACCTGCTACGATCCTGACGAATCTCTTTCGCTTCTTCCACATTCATACATCGAGTCATGCACGCACGTCGGTTTCGGGTACTTAAGATTCGGCCCTTTTATATTTCATCGAAATCGAAAGGCAGTTCTCGCCACATGAGTTAAAATTTCTTGGTAGTTACAAGTTTAACCTAACCTTCGTAATTATTGTTTAAGCTATCCTGGGACTTTATTCTATAAGGTAAAAACCATATCGTCTTTGACCTGTTATGTATGTATGTATGTATATATGTAAACTCTTTAATTGGGACCGTTTCGCAACTGTTTCTGTGTCTTATTTTTTGTATCTATGTACCTAATGTTGTTTTGTATTGTTGCGAATAAATGTCTCTTTATCTTTATCTTATCTAAATATTATAACATTGTTGTTAGTGACCGTGTGGTTGCCGGATTAGAATAGTGCCACTTCATGTCTTCCCGTGGATTTCGTAAAATCAGACTTAGGGAATATAGGCTTTTAGTACTGTTAGGCGATGGGCTTGCAACCTGTCACTAATACACTGGTAAACATCTTAGCCTAAGTGTGCATAATGTGGTTACAGAATTATCAACAAGTTTTTAGAGTTGTAGGTAATTCTGTAGCTCTGCCTACCCCACTCTGGTAATGAAGGCGTGAGTTTATGTATGTTATTAAAGTAATGTATAAGTACAAAGGCGAAGTTAAAGTGCCTGTGCACTTGCAGAACAAGGTTCATTATTCGTTTTTAATGAACTTTATGGGATTGATTCGAGTTCTTGGTCCACAGGTGACCCAGTATATGCAACAGAAGGGGCACCGGCTCTTCCGTGACGCGGCGGAGCTGCACCACGCTACTATGTTCCTCCACGAGAACGGTACTTGCTGCTGAACTAGTTATTACCATACGTCGGGGTTTTCGGTGCGGGAATGATTTAAGAACGAGTAGAGATAAACAGATAGATTAATCTAAGATTTTTTTTTTTTTTATGGCATCGTATAGACAAACGAGCACACAGGCCACCTGATGGTAAATGGAAACTGTGACCCATAGACATTCGCAATCACAAGACTGCAATGCAATCCTAAGACTGCAAATGCGTTGCCAACCCTGAGGACTAAGATGGAATGCCTCCATGCTAGTCATTTCACCGGCTCTCTTATCCCCAAACCGGAACACAACAATGCGAACACTGCTATTTGGCGGTAGGTTAATGGATAAGATGGTGGTAGCGATCCGGACGGACCCTGCACAAGGTCCTACCACCCGCAAAAATCATAAATATCATAGTATGCTTAATGAATAACTACCTCTCTGCGAATTGTATACACACTATGATACAATTTAATTTTAACTCATGTAGTACTTCAGCTTTACGACCAAGGCTATAATTATATGAAATAATAATAAAATTAACGTTAATTAATTACCTGCAGTAAATTAAGTAGTTGACACGATTTTCAAAATGAACTTCTAATTTGGAACAGTGAACCTGTGGCATCTTGCTGTATTTACAATTCATTAAAATTAGCTGAACGATCTTTCTACGTCGGTAGTTGTAATAGGTGCATTTTTTTTTGAAGGAATCAATTGTCGCATGAAGTGTTTGCGATCGCAGTTCTATTTCTTTGCCTTGTAACTATTCCTGCTAGAGTACATTCTGTTTTTAAGTCAATACCTACTCTTTGGCTTATGTCAAACATTCCCGCACCGAAAACCCCGATGTATGGTTATTACTTTTAAATAGATAATAATAACTAAATGAAAAGCACGCTTCAAAAACCCGACTGCATGCTTAGGGTTCCGTACAAAAAAATTAAAAAACGGAACCCTCTTAGGTTCCCTCGTGTGTATGTCTGTCCGTCTGTCTGTCACAGCCAATTTACTCCGGAACTATTGGACCGATTGAGTTGACATTTGGTACACATTATGCAAATTGATGACCTAAACATAGATGGGCAAAGTATTTTTTTTTAAATTATTTTCGGTGGACAAATAAGGAAATTCAAAAAAAATGAGAATTTAAAAGGATGGATGAAAGAGATATACAGATCGAAAGTGAGTGGACGGGTCGGAAGGGGCCGCCCTAGACGTACTTTTTCGAGTCAAATCGGAGAAATACTGGAAAAGGGCCGAATCTTAAGTACCCGAAACCGACGTGCGTGCATGACTCGATGTATGAATGTGGAAGAAGCGAAAGAAATTTGTCACGATCGTAGCAAGTGGAAAGAAGTGGTCTCTGCCTACCCCTCTGGGAAACAGGCGTGATTTAATGTATGTATTAATTAGAGGTAACATTA
The DNA here is from genome assembly GCA_963966035.1 of Acleris laterana. Lineage (NCBI taxonomy): Eukaryota > Metazoa > Arthropoda > Insecta > Lepidoptera > Tortricidae > Acleris > Acleris laterana. The sequence goes on from OZ014464.1 coordinate 9,216,822, forward strand.
TTCTCATCACTATTTCATCCTCTATCTAAAGACAATTACAGTCAGGTATATTTGTTATAGTCACTAGCAGTCTGAATAGGAACAGATTCTACACACGTTCAATTTCCAACATCCTTCTATACCTCTTAGTATTCCAAAGTGTTACCTATTCAGCTGTTATATTTCCCCAAGTGGTTGCCGGGTAAGAATAGCGCCACTCCATGTCCTCCCGTGGATGTCGTAAGAGACGACTAAGGGAATAAAGGCTTGTAGTACTGTTAGGCGATGGGCTTGCAACCTGTTACTAATACACTGGTAAACATCTTAGCCTAATTGTGCAAAATGTGGTTACAGAATTATTAACAAGTTTTTAGAGTTGTTAGTAATTTTGTAGCTCTGCCTACCCCACTCTGGGAATAAAGGCGTGAGCTTATGTATGTATGTGTATCTATGTTTTTAGGTGTTCTAGTCCACTACGACGACGCTGCCCTGAAGCAGCTGTACTTCCTCAAGCCGCAGTGGCTGTGCGACGTGCTCGCTCATGTGGTCACCGTGCGCGAGATCAACCCGTTCGCCAACAACGGTAGGTGCCATCATCATCATCATCATCATCATCATCATCATCATCATCGTCGTCGTCGTCGTCGTCGTCGTCGTCGACGACGACTGAGCAAACGCACAGAGTTACTTTCTCCATACTAAGAGAACCCCGCGTTTGTTTTTCACCTAGTATGGAAAAACAAACTTTGTTTGCGTTTACTCCAAAAGTTGTAATGAAAATAAATTGCATGCAGCTTTAAACACTTCTTTAGTTCATAGTGATTCTAATCATGCAAAAAAACACTAAAAAAAAAAGAATTAATACATGAACTTAGGGGTTTTCCGTAACATGGACATAAGGAAAAATGACAAAAATTCAGATAATAATGATCAAAATCTCGGAAACTAATAACAATTGCTGAACATACATGGGGGTTAAATCGATAGCTTATGAGCTGTTCTATCACCCCCTTAAAGCTGTCGAACTAGCTACCAAACACCCTGTATAATAAATACTAAACTCCTATAGTCGTTAAAGTAAATAGATTATAGTTTCATACAAATATCATTCCAATAATAATTACCAGTGGGCGGCTGACGGATGCAAAATAGGGACGTAAACAGAACATCGATAAGACTTTTATAAAATTTCGAGAAATATTTATGAATACAAAATTATGCAGTTTTTATCTTTATCATACATTATTAGTAAATACATAATAATATATAATTACGAATACGCACCTCTTTCATCTGTAGATGTAAAGAGGTCATTTTCCTTATATAAGTGGATTGTGAACCATATGCAATATAGAAAAAAATATGATTATTTACTACAACAATACAATTATATAACTATTTTACAATTTCGTTCTTTTTATTAAACCCCTTGCAGTCATATCCATATTACGTATAACGTTCGACATTATTTTGACGTAATTGACAACATTTCATTTTGGTGACACCTGCAAATTACTATACGAATCGAAAGGGTTTTACCTCCTGAACACGGCAAAATATTTATTTAGATTTATTTTTCTTTATTTACAAAATTACAAGTAAGTTAATAAAAATATCGAGTTTTACCAATACTATGCCTGAATAGATATAATACCATTGCCTTTTTCACGAGAAAAAAAGCTGTCATACTTCAAATTTGACATATTAACACTATTGACAGATGGATAGATACTTAGGGCCACTTGCACGCAGAATTTAACCCTGGGTTAAGGCACTAACTCGAGTTAGTAGACGTCAGATTCATACGAAAACTGTCATTTTAACTCGAGTTAGTGTCTTAACCCAGGGTTAAACTTTTCGTGCAAGTGGCCCTTAGGCCCACTTGCGTGGACCAGAGTTAGCGTCTTAACCCGAGGTTAGGCGGCAAACCACGTACAAAAGTAGACGCTTAACTCTGGGTTAAGGGCTAACTCTGGTCCGCGCAAGTGGGCGTTAGAGAATTATCGGTTGACATGATACTTTTTTATATACAGATTGGACTAACGTAATATGTCCATTGTGTCGTAGAAATGAAGTTACGCCCTTTTAGAATAAGTACATCTTAATAAATTAATAATAAAATAATTATTCATTCTAGAGAAAATTTAAAACTATTAGGCGGACTTGCGCGGACCAGAGTTAGCCCTTAACCCAGAGTTAAGCGTCTACTTTTGTACGTGGTTTGCCGCCTAACCTCGGGTTAAGACGCTAACTCTGGTCCACGCAAGTGGGCGTTAGTCTCTTCCTCCTTCCAAACAGTATCTATAAAACGAATAAAATTAAAGTCTTGAAAATATGAAATCTTGTCAATTTGCATCCGTCAGCCGCCCATTGATAATTACTTACTATATTACATTACTTCCTAATTGAAACAATTCCTCAATCTTTTCAAATCGCAATACACAACCAACTAATATGTCCAGGCATAATGAAAATAGACGACCTAGCGCACGTGTTCAAAGCGTCCCCCCTCCTCGCGCGGGGGGACGAGGCCTCCTCCCTCGGGATCAGCCTCCTGAACAAGTTCGAGCTCGCGCTCTGTTGGGATGCGCGGACGCTGCTCGTGCCGCCGTTGCTGCCTGATGTTGAGCCAGCGGTAAGTCTGTCTATCCTCCTCAGGTTCACCATACAACGAAAGGACGTGGCTAGACTACTGCCATAAGCATGTATAGAAATTTCTTACTAACTCGTAACATTCGAAAATTCATTAATTAATCATTACATGTTTATTTAAAAGTCAGAGAGAAATGTGGAATGAAAGAAGATGTAGTGACCAAGCTTAAAAAGGGCATGCTTCGATGGTTCGGTCATTTGGAAGGGATGAATAAATTTGTCCAGATCGTAGCAAGTGGAAAAAAGTGGTTTCTGCCTACCCCTTTGGGAAACAGGCGTGATTTAATGTATGTACGTATGTGTACATGTTTATTATTCTCCTACAACTTTCGAATAATAATGAAGTATTTAAATTAAAGTTGTTTACTTAGTTTTTATGTTTTTTGTTCGCCATCGAGACCTAACAGATGACAGTAACATTAATATTATGTTATCTGTCATCTGTCAGTAAGTATGACGATCCGTTTTGCGTAAAATGTTACGATTTATTTTCAGGATTGTAACGATTTGAAACGTTCCTGAAACTTGTTTCATGCTGAATACTAATATTCAGCTCATTAGCATAACATATTACTAGTTACGAGTACAATGTTTAATTTGCTAGGGCAGTCGCCCATACTTCAGTTAAGCCATGTCTTTTGTCAATGGAATATGAATCTATTATGAACATACACCGGATTGACGCGGGTAAAAATGTGCTAGTGATTGATTAAGTATCGACTTAGTTTATCGACAACTTTTTACGTGACATGGATCTTACATTTCTTGCAAAAGTAAGTCGTACCATTATCTTCTATATCTGAATGATAATCTTTTCATGACAATAAGTGATTTCTGTTGAGGCATTTTTAACCGACACAAAAAATAAAAATGTTCTCAATTCGTCGGAATGCTAAATAATATTGTTCTACCTACACTACTTACTGAATGAATTTGATATTCAATGTAATTCCAATGGTTGTCAAAAGTGACTCGATTCCATTGTCATTGTCAGACTTAAGACTGCGCCGAGCAAACGCCGAGCGTCCAGTGGCGCCCTCATTACTATTATTGTGTTTTCTAATTAACAAAAGAATTTCCTTGAATCAGACGATACGTTTTTGTAGCGCAAGTAAAAACACAATTTATGGGATACGTAACAAACTTTAATAACAACTACCCTTTGAGTAGTCAGCTTAACGGGAAAAGGTGGCCACTTTTTTCCGTTAAGTTAATAACTCGAAGGTGAATTGTTATTAAACTATTTATAAATACCCTATAAGTTGTGTTTTCATTTGTAGTACAAAAACACCGCCCGATTTCAAGAAAATACTTTAGTTTATTAGAAAACACAATAATAGTAATGAGGGCGCCACTGTACATCCGGCGTACGCTCGGCGCAGTCTTAAATAAAACAAGTTTGGACATCACGACGCGTTGGCCTAGTTGGTAGTGACCCTGCCTACGAAGCTAGCGGTCCTGGGTTCAAATCCCGCAAAGGGCATGGCGGTGATGAGCACGAATATTTGTTCCTGAGTCATGGATGTTTTCTATGTATTTCAGTATATATTTCTCTATATAAGTATTTATATCTTTGTCTAGTACCCATATTACAAGCCTTGAGCATAGTTTGGGACTTAGCCAATTTGTATGACATTGTCCCTTGACTTTTTTCTCTGACTCCAGGTCCCACAGCTGCCCCTAAAGACCCGGACTTGGGGTACCCCGCGCCGGACCGCTCCCCCCCTCTCGGCGCGCGCCGATTCGCCTTCACTCATACGTAAGTTTATTCTATAAAAGAAAGACTCATAGGTGTTCACACGCAAGACCGAGACCATTTTGTTAAAACATATTTTTTCCTTATTGTTTATTTCAGAATGACTGTCCCCTTACTATGGTTAAAATAAACGATGAGAATTTGTTAGGAGTAAAAAAATTATGAGGATGATGAGTGAAAGTTTATAAATCCTTTCATAATAAAGAATAACCAGAATTATACTGCTAATTTGTTTTATTAGCATACTTTCAATAAAAAAATATTTTTACAAACAGAACTTGGAGCGATTGCTAGTATATGGGAACAGCATCGATAATTGATTTTAACGATGCAGGCAATCCCTTTTTTTATGGCATAGAGATGGCAAACGAGCCCACAGGCCACCTGATGGTAAGTGGAAACTGTGACCCATAGACATTCGCATTCACAAGACTGCAATGCAATCCTAAGACTGCAAATGCGTTGCCAACCCTGAGGACTTAGATGGAATGCCTCTATGCTAGTCATTTCACCGGCTGTCTTATCCCCAAACTGGAACACAACAATGCGAACACTGCTGTTTGGCGGTAGGTTAATGGATAACGACGGACGGACCCTGCACAAGGTTCTACCACCAGCAAAAGCTGTCATTTAATTTTGCCTTGTATATTCCAAGGTCTGCTGATGATGGAGTCGAAAGGTGACGATAGGATCTCTGCTAAATTTCTAAGCTTTTCCAAAAAATGTTTTTTTTTGGACAGAAACTTATTTCACAAGCTTTTATTTAACTTGCAATGTCTGTATGAAGGGGTCAAATCTGGTGAGTTAAATTTGACCCACTTCCCGGTCTTTGATGAAGCTGGAAAATTGCAACGCTTTTAGTTCTGATGATAATACAATAAGTACCATCGAGCTGGTCTGATGATGGAGACTCAGGGTGGTTATAGGAACTCCTAAATTACACATGATAAACCTGTGCAAAAAAAAGTACAGTCGGTAACAAAAGTTTTTCCCAAAAAATTTTTTTGACAGATTTTTTTTTATCTGTTCCTGTAGAAGATCCTGGCTGTGCCATCAGCGTGGAGGGCCGGTCCACGGGGCGCGAGCTGCGCCGCGTGCTGCTGCTGTCGTACGTGCCGAGCGGGCTGTGGGCGCGGCTGTGCTCGCGCGTGCTGGCCGACCCCGCGCTCGGCGCCGCCGCCGCCGCCCTCTACCGGCTGCCGCGGGACGTGAGTGCTAAAATCACACCCGTATTCACAAACAATACTTAAGGGATCCTTCACTGAGTAAACGCACTGCGTTCAATACAGCTTTGTGATTGGTCCTGTTTGACTGACCTTTTGTTTCTGACACGATTTGAACCACCCTGTGCGTTCGTGAGCACTGTGAGACCTCATAGCGACGTTTGTGAATACGAGGTACTGAGGTAGTTTAAAAAAGACTGAGGATTTGTGGGGCACATCAGTTAGAGTACTATTTCATATCATAGATGTAATTGCACCCCATTTATCATTAATTTACAATAATTGTTTATCAGAGGGGATCTTTCCAGATCTCATGAAATATAGTAAAGTCATACCTCTTTTTAAATCGGGCGAGATGAGTGATTTAACGAACTTCCGTCCCATTTCCATACTACCCGTTTTAAGTAAAGTCTTTGAGAAACTAATGCTGAATGATATGTTAGGTCACTTTAATAGAAATAAAATACTTAACAGTAACCAGTTTGGGTTTACCCGAGGTCGATCAACAATAGATGCGGCTTCTGTGCTCATTAAATATATATATAACAGTTGGGAGAAATCTTGTGATGCAGTAGGAATATTTTGTGATCTTTCTAAAGCTTTCGATTGCGTGGATCATTCGACCCCTAATTTTAAAATTAAAACATTATGGATTGTCCAATAAAGCTTCAAGTCTCATGTCTTCTTATCTAAGTGATAGAACTCAAACAGTTGTTGTAAACAAAACGCAATCTGTTGGAGCTACAGTGAAATTAGGTGTGCCGCAAGGCTCAATTTTAGGCCCTTTTTTATTTCTGGTTTATATAAATGACTTACCACCAACAGTAGATAAACTTTGTGAGATTGTACTTTTTGCTGATGATACTTCATTAATTTTCAAAGTAGATAGAAAGTCCATTGACTACAGTAGGATAAACGCCACACTAGTTAAAGTACTTAATTGGTTTACTAGTAACAATTTACTACTAAATGCTAAAAAAACTAAATGTGTTAGGTTCGCTTTGCCTAATGTTAAACCGGTAGATTCTAGTATTTTTCTAAATGACGAGTGTCTGCAAATGGTAGATAAGGCAGTTTTTCTAGCATAACCATAGATAAAAATTTGCAATGGAGTCCCCATATAGCGGTACTGGCAGGTAAACTAAGTTCGGCAGCTTACGCGGTTAGGAAAATTAGACAACTAACTAATGTTGAGACAGCTCGCATAGTTTATTATAGTTATTTCCATAGTGTGATGTCGTACGGTATTCTGGTTTGGGGTAAGGCAGCTGAAATACAAAGTATATTTGTCTTACAAAAAAGGGCTATTCGTTCTATTTATAACTTAAATTCCCGTGACTCCTTAAGAGAACTTTTTAAAGAAATTCACATCTTAACTGTAGCGTCTCAATTTATTTATGAGAATATTATTTATGTTATTAAAAATTTAAATTCTTTCACCAAAAATTCCGATGTACATAATCTAAATACAAGAAATAAAAATAAAATTGCTATCCGAAAATTCCGCGTCCGTAAAGTATATAAATCATTTGTTGGTCAATGCATTCATTTCTATAACAAATTACCTGACGAAGCTTTAACATTACCCTTTCCAGCACTTAAAAATTACTTAAAAAAGTCGTTAATATCTAAAGCGTACTATAGGGTCGAGGACTATCTAACAGATAAAAATGCTTGGCCTAAACCCGAAACTTAGTCATTCATAATTTGTAAAATTGCAAAGTTGTTTGTCTAGGGGACACCGTTGATGTGGGAAAGCATATCAAACTTTTATTTGGTTGTCCTGTGTTTTTTTTTTCCTCTCCTCTCTTCCCCCCCCCCCCCCCCTTGTCTCTCTCGTAATATTTTTGACATGTTTTCCTGCTGAACTACGCATGCTATTTGCTATTTGATATTATATTTAATTTAATATTTATTGCTTTATATAATGCTAGATTAAGTACTACCATTGTAACATGTTTAAAAAATGACTGACTGCTGAGTTTCTTGCGGCGTTTCTTCTCGGCAGTGGTCTCCTCTTGGGAAGCGCTGGTAGATTCATGACGTGTAAAAGTGCCCGTGCGGCCTACTTACTGAATAAATATCTTTTATCTTTTATCTTATCTTTTTTACGGGTGTCATTCTATCATAATAGGGCACGCATGTCACGTTATGTCGTACATGTCAAATCGTAACTGAAATGTCAAGTTACACAAATGTCATTTTATATCACGTAAAGTTGCCAATGTCATGTCATAAAGATAAAAAAATAAAAAAGATGTTTATTCAGTAAGTAGGCCGCACGGGCACTTTTACACGTCAAAAATCTACCAGCGCTTCGCAAGAGACCTCTGCTGAGAAGAAACGCCGCAAGAAACTCAACAGTTAGTCGTTTTTTAAATATACAATTATAAAACTTAACCTAGCATTATATAAAACAATGAATCTAACATACGATAAGAAATAAATGTATTCACGCGTAGTTGAGCAGGAAAATGTGTCAAAACTCTGAATTTTGAATTTTCCATAAAAAACATTTCTGATACTAGCTAGATGGCGACAGTCTTTTTTTTTGCCCCGAAAATTCCAGGCTCTGGTCATGACACCTTACGAAAATCACGAAAAAGCGCATTGCAAAAGATATAATAATGAGTTTTGTTGACTTTATGAACTCAACTTGTGTATGACTAATTTCGCCTGCAGATGGATCTAGACGAGGCCACGGCGAAGGCTTTAGAGCCGGCGTGGGCCTGGAAACTATGGCGGGGGGGGCTGCAGCTGTCGTGGGGGGCGCTGTGTGCCGCCGAGGTGCGCGAGCGGGCCGCGCGGTGCGACCCGCTGCTGGGGGACATGGACGAGGGGGGGGAGGAGCTCAGGTGAGGCGGGCTGTCACGCCGTGGGGTGGGAGCTCTGGTGAGGGGGCTGTGGCGCCGTGGGGGAACTTAGGTGAGGGGGGCAGAGACGCCGTGGAAGTGCTGTGACGCCGTTGGGGGAGTTCAGGTGAGGGGGCTGTAACGCTGAGGGGGAAGCTCAGGTGAGGGGGTTGTAACGGTGAGGAGGAGAGCTCTGGTGACGGGGGCTATGAGTCCGAGGAGGGAGCTCAGGTGAGGGGGCTGTGACGTCGTGGGGGAGCTCAGGTGAGGGGGCTGAAACGCCGAGGGGAGAGCTCAGTTGAGGGAGGCTGTGGCTCCAAGGGGGGAGCTCAGGTGAGGAGTACGAGCGGGCCACGCACTGCAACCCGGTGCTGCGAGAAAGCTGTGACTCCGAGGGGCGCGAGCGAAGCGACCCGCTGCTGGAGGACACGCACGAGGGGCGGGGGGCGGAGAAGTTCAGGCGATGAGAGTAGTAGAGGGGCCTGTAGCTATCTTAGAGAAGCTTCTCTTCAATACAGTTCTTAATGTTAAGGGAATAAAGTTTGATAACAAAGTCAAAAAAAAAACTAATTTATTAATCGATTACTTGAAAAAAATGGTTAATCCTTGCAGTTTCCGCGTGCGGCAGGAGGGCGCGTGGACCATGCTGGACGTGGCGCGCTCGCCGAGCATCGAGATCACGCTGCCGGCGCGCGTGTGCGTCGCGCGCCGGCTCGACGCGCTCCCGCTCGCCGGGTACCAGGTGAGTACAGCGCCATCTACTGTTCACTGCTGACATTAAGTGGCCGAGTGTCTAGGTCACGCAATGACGCCATCTACCGGTCAACATTGACACTAGGCGACGCGACGCGCTTGCCGGGTACCAGGCGACTATACCGCCATCTACCGTACACTCCAGACATTAGGTCGCCGAGCGTTCAGGTCGCGCTATACTGCCATCTAGCGGTCACATTAGACACTAGGTCACGCTAAACCACCATCTACCGAAATTTTCTTTAAAATCTTATGATTCGATTTATAATATTTTTCTTTAATTATAAAATCGAGTGTTTGCTAGGTCAACCGTCGCGTCGTGTAAAATTATGTGTATTGAGCATCGAAATGTTGAACTATGAATATCACGATATAGCTTTGCAGGTAAGTAGGGTAGTGAGTAGAATAAAAACATATCTACAACCCAGTTAGATCTGTACACTATGTAGTTGTTGTCTAGATTGTTGGAGTGCAAAGGAAAAAAATATCTTTCTAGGTCGTTTTATTACGTTAAAGATTAATGTTGAGTAAAGGAGCGACCGCACTAAGTCACGTGCAAACGATAAACGTCAAGCGAAGCTATTAACTATTAACAGTGTTCGGAATTTTCACGGCAAAACAAAAGACTGTCGCAAATTTACTAGGGTAAGAAATAATTTTTCATCGATATCGAGAATTACTATGGAATATTTTATAATTTAAAATAATATGCAAAAAAAAAACAGTAATTCACAGATTATTCAGTGTAAAAGTTATTATTTAAGCCTTAAGACTACGCCGAGCGTACGCCGGATGTACAGTGGCGCTCTCATTACTTTTATTGGGTTTTCTAATTAACTAAAGAATTAACTTGGACCCAAACAAAATGTGTTTGTAGCGCAAGCTTAAACACAATTTATGGGATACGTAACAAACTTTAATAACAATTCACCTTCGAGTTATTAACTTAACGAAAAAAAGTGGCCACCTTTTCCCGTTAAGCTGACTACTCAAAGGGTAATTGTTATTAAAGTTTGTTACGTATCCCATAAATTGTGTTTATACTTGCGCTACAAACACATTTTGTTTGGGTCCAAGGAAATTCTTTAGTTAATTAGAAAACCCAATAAAAGTAAAGAGGGCGCCACTGGACGCTCGTCGTTTGCTCGGCGCAGTCTTAACGACATCTTGTTTTTAATGAAAATATTGAATAACCCGTCCTTTTGCCTTTGCCGAATTTGAGTAGTAAAGAGGTGAAATATAGCGTCTATACCACCTCATTGACAATAACAGACACTTAAAATAAAACAACAAACCGTATGACGTCGAGTGAAGTGGAACGATCATTCAGTGTACATAAATGGCTTTATAGTGATAAACGGAACCGTTTACTCCCAGAGAACGTCGAAAAATTAATGACTATCTACTCTTATCACTATCAGAAACCAAATAAAATGGCATGTGCTGCTGTGTGTACTGATGTGGATTTTGAAGAAGAAATTGAATCTGTTTCGATATAACTTTACACAAACCTAATGTATTTTATAATATATTTAAGTATATTTATTTGGTGGACCATTATTTATTTTACTATCGATATCGATGAAAAATTATTTCTTACCCTAGTAAATTTGCGACAGTCTTTTGTTTTGCCGTGAAAATTCTGAACACTGACTATTAAGATGCGACCACACGGCCGTTGCTC
>OZ014464.1:9227920-9324461 GCA_963966035.1 Acleris laterana
ATACGTAACAAACTTTAATAACAATTACCCTTTGAGTAGTCAGCTTAACGGGAAACGGTGGTCACTTTTTTCCGTTAAGTTGATAACTCGAAGGTGAATTGTTATTAAACTATGTGATAAACTCTATAAATTGTGTTTTCATTTGTAGTACAAAAACCCACCGTCCAATTTCAAGAAAATACTTTAGTTAATTAGAAAACACAATAAAAAGTAATGAGGGCGCCACTGTACATCCGGCGTACGCTCGGCGCAGTCTTAAATAAAACAAGGTTATGGAAAACTTTCATTCTTAATGTAAGGTGGCATATTTTGTTTGTAATTTGATTTTAAGTGGCCAGTATTTACTCACCTTTGCAGTTACTTTATCAAAAATATGAATAGTTCCTTCAAACTACTGGTTGTGATTTCCTTGTCATTCAACCATCTAGCTAGCGCCACTGGACGCTCGGCGCAGTCTTAAGTAGTGTATGAAACTGGACATAACTAGGTATTAAAACACTCGTGTGATACTATTAAAAACCTCGCCTGGCGGCTCGGTTCTTAAATACACACTCGTGTTTTAATACCCCTCATTATGCAACAATTTCATAAACTACTATTATGATACTTGAATTAATTCCTCAATGGCTATTTCACTATTTCTCACGTGACTTATAGTCTGATTTGAACACGCGACCGCGTCCTGTACCCGAGTAACATTACCCCCCAGGCGTGTGCGTGTACCAGTGGTCGGTCCGCAGCCGGCAGCAGACGGCGCGGCTCGACTGCAGCAAGCTGGTGCCCTGCAGCGAGAGCCTGCAGTCCATCGCGCTGGACTCGCATCTCGACCAGCAGCGCTGCCGGGTGAGTACACGTGTCCATAATTCAATTTTTTATAGTATCGCCACGAACTAAGCAGAAACGGGAACTTTTATCTGTCACTAGCTGTTCCCGTGTCCACTTCGTTGGGCAAAATATTTTTTTTGAGTTAATAATTTTCCCGCTAATTCCCGTTCCCGTGGAAATTTCGGGAATTCCTTTCTTAGTGCACCTCTACGGTACCTAAGCTACGTCCCTTCCAAATTTCAAGTGCCTACGTTTAGCCGTTTAGGCTGTGCGTTGATATGTCAGTCAGTCAGTCAGTTTCTCCTTTTATATATTTATATTAAGAGGCGAAAAACTGCATATCTCGGTCACGTGCTTAGGCATGATAGATATGGCCTTTTGCAACTCATAATGATGGGCAAGGTGGCCGGTAAACGGCGAGTTGGTCGGAGAAAAAAGTCGTGGCTCCGCAACATCCGAGGGTGGACTGGAATAGCGAGCGCATCTGAATTGTTTCGACTCGCTAAGGACAGACAACAATTCCAGAAGTTAGTAGCCGACCTTCACTAGTTGGAGAGGCACTTGAAGAAGAAGATAGTTTCGCCATGTCCGTCCGTCTGCAGATTAACTCACAGACTCTTGGTCCTAGAAAACTCTTGTTTGGCATGAATATACACATAAGCAGAGACCGGATTTTTCGCGGCAAAACAAAAGACTGTCGCAATCTAGCTAGTGCTAGAATCACTGTACATACATTAAATCACGCCTGTTTCCCAGAGGGCTAAGCAGAGACCACTTCTTTCCACTTGCTACGATCTTGACAAATCTCTTTCGCTTCTTCCACATTCATACATCGAGTCATGCACGCACGTCGGTTTCGGGTACTTAAGATTCGGCCCTTTTCCAGTATTTCTCCGTTTTGACTCGAAAAAGTACGCCTAGAATCACTTTTTGTATCGATATCGTGTATTATTGTATAAAAAAACTCATGCCGATGTATTTACATTATTTTATAATCATTCGCGACAGTTGCTTTACATGTGTTATTCCATCTAGATCTTATCTCCTGCTTTATCATATCAAGTAATAAAATAACTCGTCGGGTAACTAAGAGGTAAAACTTTGAATTAAGCGACAATAGACAAAATGAGTACTCCTATCACTATCTAATTATTAAATTCATGTGTTTTTAGATATAAGTCACAATAATTGTATGCTCACAATGGACAACTGTTGATGCTAATCGTTATTGTTGTTATCTTCAATTTCCATCTTGTATGTATGTATGTATGTAAACTCTTTATTGTACAAACAGAAAATAACAAATCAAAAATAAACAGAAACAAAAAAGGTAAGTATGTACAAAGGCGAACTTACCCACAGGTTGTCTTGTCACAGGTAACGGCGCTATGTGCCTTAGGAGAGTCTCTCTACATCGGAACAGCGTGGGGCTGTGTTATAGTGGCGGCGGCCGCGAGCCTCCGTCCGCTGACCGTGTTCCGGCCGTACGAAGAACACGTAAGTCTGACCGGACACGGCGGACCTGTGGCGACTGGCGACATCTAACGGCAAAACCATGTACCACCAACTCGCCAGCGCCAACAGCGTCACAACGTCAGACAGCGGAACTAAACTGTTCTACAACGCGCAAGCGAAATTTCAACAGTCAGTTCAATATGTAGCACTTCCAACTTCATCCCAATGGACTTCGGTCCCCAGGCATAACACCCGCCTGGAGAGAGATCTCTCTATTGTCCTCTCTTTCTACATTGGTGAATGAAATGAAATGAAATGAAATGTTTATTCGCAAGAATACTTACATCTAGTTACAGGATGTTATTGTATACAAAGTATCGTATTCTGCCGTGATTTAACGACATGCAAATATTAATTTAAATCATAATCTGTTAATAGTCTTAACAAATAAGCATGCACTATCGTTATGTCATTGTCTATTAGTGTAGTCTTTGACACTATAAAAACATTGCTCAAGAAGCCATTTCGAAATTCCGCGTCTAAACGCCCAGCAATAATTTAATCTCATTGGGTAGACTATTATACAAAACTATGCACATATTGTATGCATTTTTTTTAAATATCGCAGAATGGCATGGGTAAAAAAAAAAGATACCATACCATACCACTACTTAAACTTATAAACTTAACCTAGCATTATATAAAACAATGAATCTAACATACGATAAGAAATAAATGTATTCACGCGTAGTTGAGCAGGAAAATGTGTCATAACTCTGAATATCTACTCTCTATGGTAGTGATCTTGTGAACCGTGTTTATACCCGGAATGGGCAGATATTTGTGTGCTGAACGCGAGTTAATCTGGAGTTTATCGTTGTCTTGTTACAAGTACTAACTTACAGCTTAATAGGGAATATTTAGAGTTTTTTTCACAGCTTTAATAAAAGCTGCGTTTGTAACAAACAGTTGTGTATTTTTAATAGCCAAAAAAATAACCAAGATAACAAAGATTTATTCGGTGTAACCAATATATAAAGCTGTTATTACACTTTTAACGGACTTCAAACAAGGAGGAAGTTCTCAACTCGTCTGTATTTTTTTGTCTATTTTACTCCATATCTTTGTCAAACGATTTCAGTAGGTTTATATCCCAATGGCCCATCAAAATTGCGTCAAGATCTGGTCCTGGAAAGTCATTGGAGCTTAAAGAAAGATAGAAAGAATAAATAGTTACATACACTCACGAGCAAAATAATCGAATCAATGTTTGGAATTTTCCGCCCAATATCTTATTTCTTTCTCATGCAATGCTGAAAAATTTAGTACCAAATAAAAGCAGATTTAATCACCTTTCAATTGGTAATATATTTTTCAGGATCGCATGAGAAAGAAATGAGATATTGGGCGGAAAATTCCAAACATTGATTCGATTATTTTGCTCGTGAGTGTATATATATATATATATATATATATATATATATATTTATATTTATCCACTACAGACACAAGACACACAGAAAAAAAAGAAAACAGCAATAAAAAAGTAGTTAGTGTGTCTTCTTAATAATTTGGAGCCTGTGTTTTTCAACACCTTGTTTATTTTTAGGTAACTGCAATCATACCCCTCTACCCGCATAAGGGCTCGCAGGCTGCCATGCTCGCTACGCTCGGCACCGGATACCGGCCGCTCCTGCAACGGTATGCACCGCAACAGGTAATCATTTATACATATTAAAATGAATCACTGATTAGGAGGCTTCCTGACTGGTTGACTAACTAACTGTTAGATCTACTGACTGCCATCTGACTGACTGTTTGACTTATCCGACTAACTGACTGGTTAACTCACTCAATCGGCTTGTTTGATATCTGACTATCAGGCTTCCTAACTCACTGTCTGGCTATCTGACTCACTT
This sequence comes from Acleris laterana, assembly GCA_963966035.1. NCBI lineage: Eukaryota > Metazoa > Arthropoda > Insecta > Lepidoptera > Tortricidae > Acleris > Acleris laterana. The sequence goes on from OZ014464.1 coordinate 9,232,120, forward strand.
TCTGGCTGCTTTACTTATTTTCTGCTGGCCTAACTTACTTTATGGCTGCCTAACTTACTTTCTGCTGGCCTAACTCACTTTATGGCTGCTTAACTTACTGTCTGCATGTCTGACTCACTTTCTGGCTGCCTAACTCACTGTCTCGATGTCTGACTCACTTTCTGGCTGCCTAACTTACTTTCTGCTGGCCTAACTCACTGTCTCGATGTCTGACTCACTTTATGGCGGCCTAACTCACTGTCTCGATGTCTGACTCACTTTCTGGCTGCCTAACTTACTTTCTGCTGGCCTAATTCACTGTCTCGATGTCTGACTCACTTTCTGGCTGCCTAACTCACTGTCTGCATGTCTGACTCACTTTCTGGCGGCCTAACTCACTGTCTCGATGTCTGACTCACTTTCTGGCTGCCTACTTTACTTTCTGCTGGCCTAACTCACTTTCTGGCTGCCTAACTCACTGTCTGGATGTCTGACTCACTTTCTGGCTGCCTAACTTACTTTCTGCTGGCCTAACTCACTTTCTGGCTGCCTAACTTACTTTCTGCTGGCCTAACTCACTTTCTGGCTGCCTAACTCACTGTCTGGATGCCTGACTGAGTTGCTAACTGACAGAAACGTCACATTAATACATAATAATATACTCTAACTACATATTTACATATAATCCCTGCTTATCTTAGTCACGCCTATAACTAGAGAATTACTCGACGGATTTGAATAATTTTTGTTAGTATTTATCAGGACAATGTTAAAAAAAAATCACCAGAGCGGCGCCGGGCACGGACAGCTAGCTATGTATATTATTCATTTAATAAATGTATTTATTTTCAGCCTGCCACAGCGTCTAACAACATGTCATTCACGGGCCCTTACTGCCTCCTCTGGCGCGCCGGCCATTGGCTACCGGACTAAAATTAAATCAAAAATATAATGGATTTAACATTGTTGAACGAACCGTCAGGAGCGAGCGGGACTCGCGCCCCGAGGGTCCCATTTTTATGTATGTTTATGAGCTTTGAATCGAGTCAGACAGAATGCTATAGTTGGTTCATATATAGAAAATATGAGAATGAGATGAGAGCCTAACAGTTGGCGTTTAAAAAATGCCGGAGTTATACTGTAGTTTTGTTTGTATGTAAAGCAACACAAGTGCGGGGGACCCGGGTTAGTTTCTAATTCCCCCCCCCCCGCCCCTCCTCAAACCTTTAGGCACCCAAACAAACTCTTTGGCTCTACTCTCTTAAACTCTCACTTTTTACTCGAATGTCGAGGAGGAGGAAATACATTCGTGAAAATTTCAACTGTCTCACAGTCACCGTTCACGAGATTCAGCCTGGTGACAGACAGATGGACAGTGATGTCTTAGTAATAGGGTCCCGTCTTTACCCTTTGGCTACGGAACCCTAAAAAGCTGGTTTTCGCTGTAAATTGGATCATGTTGCCATTTTCTTACACAATTCAGTTTTTTTAGCCAAGCTATAGTATCTAGACACCTAACGTTACAAATTGGATTAAGTATTGTTAATACTACAATAGGAATCTCATTATTAATAATATAGTATTCCCCAATTAATTATAATAATTATACTGTAGCAAATTAATAGAGATGACTTAGTCCCTTTAAGACTGCGCCGAGCGTACGCCGGATGTACAGTGGCGCCTTCATTACTATTATTGTGTTTTCTAATAAACTAAAGTATTTTCTTGAAATTGGTCGGTAGGTTTTTGTACTACAAATGATAACACAACTTATAGGGTATATCACATAGTTTAATAACAATCCACCTTCGAGTTATCAACTTAACGGAAAAAAGTGGCCACCTTTTCCCGTTAAGCTGACTACTAAAAGGGTAATTGTTATTAAAGTTTGTTACGTATCCAATAAATTGTGTTTTTGCTTGCGCTACAAAAACGCATCGTCTGATTTTAAGGATATTCTTTAGTTAGTTAGATAACACAATAAAAGTGATGAGGGCGCCACTGTACATCCGGCGTACGCTCGGCGCAGTCTTAACTATTTATTCCAGTAGCCTATAGGTGGACACGTCCGTCCCTCGGCCGTCTTGAAAAAAAAAACTGCTCTCAATTCTGGAGTATTCTATAGATATTCATTACTTGTGATATTTCTAAGGTAGTTAGAAAAATCTAGATGTAAAACAAACGCACTATTTACAGACTTTCGTTGTTTAACGTGTGACAAATTTTGAATAAGGCATCCGTCACCTTCTGACACGTAAATAAGTACACGTGTCAAAAAGTGACGGATGCTTTATCTACATTTGACACGCGATATAGACGCAGGCATACTAGGCCCAGCCTTAGCCTAATTATGCAAAATGTGGTTACAGAGCTATCAACAAGTTGTTATAAATAATAATAAAATAATAAATAAATAAAATGATTCTTTATTTAGGTATTAACCCATCAATTAATTACATACTACAAACATTTAACATTTAATTAATTAATTAATTTCATTTACTTAATTTAATTTAATTTATAATTTATAATAATAATTTCCTGAGCAAACTTCGCTCCCAAAATAATGGAAATAGTTCGTGCACGCCTGAACAATACTGTTGCCCGATCCGCTCAGCCTCGCACCAAATGACCAACGTCTCTTTCGCAATACGGCGAAGAAGTCATCCACTCTGTTCACGGCAAACATGCCGGACGCGCTACACCGCCACGGCAACCGCAGCATCGCTCGAAACGCGTTGTTGTACTGAACTCGAAGTCGGTCAAAAGACCGCTTAGTGTACTGATACCACAGCTGGCTAGTGTAGAACGCCTGACAGTACGCCCCGAACAGCGTTACCTTCACTTGGTCCGAGCACTGAGCAAATCGGCGCGCCAACATATTGCTTTTAATAGCAATGGCCCGTCGCTGTCTTTCTAGGTCCTCGTCATCTTTTAACTTTTCAGTAAGTACATGCCCCAGGTATTTAAAGCTAGATACAATTTTTAATTCTTTACCATTGAGTTTCACTGGGGGGATGACATCCGGTCCTCTACCATACCTAAACACCATTAATTCTGACTTATTGACATTGTAATTTAGCCCGTGTGCTTTTGCATATCGTTCACATATAGAGACAAGCATCCGCAGACCATTGATAGAGGGGCTCAGCAGCACCATGTCGTCAGCATAGCTTAAGTTGTTGGCGCAAACGCCGGCTACGTGGCATCCGACTGCGGCTCCGCTCAGCTCCTCTATCAGATCATTGACGTAAAGATTGAACAGAACCGGGGATGTCAAACCACCCTGCCTTACTCCACAGTTCAGTTTATATTCGTTAGAATTAGCGTCTCCCCACTTAATAGTATTAACCTGGTTATCGTACCAGTATCCCAACAGACTAGCTATTTGTCTCGGTACGCCCGCGTTTGACACTTTCTCCCACAATAAATTGTAGTCGATTGTGTCAAAAGCGCGGCTCAGATCTAAGAAACATGCGTATACAGATGTCTTTTTCCTAACATAACGTCTTACAGTATTTTTGAGGCAAAATATAGCCATGTCTGTTGAAAGGCCCGCACGAAACCCAAATTGTGCATCATTTAAGTGTATACGTTCAGTAATTACAGGATTAATGAGCCTTTCCAGAATCTTTGAGAGCACCGTGGCTAACGATATAGGTCGGTAATTAGACGGATCGCTAAGATCGCCGGTTCTGTTCTTAACAATTGGTACTACACTCGTTCTCATACAATCACCTGGCAGGTAACAATGAGCTAAACATAAATTAAATAACATTGCTATTTTTTGATGCAGCAACGGACCACCGAAAATAACATGTTCGATACTTAGGCCGTCGTGACCCGGAGACTTCCCGCGCTTCATTTTACGAACACAATCATAAACCATATCTTGTGTAATGACCAGACCCGGGCCAGTTTGCGGGTCACCGCGGCCCACCCCTGCCTCGGTCACATTAGAGGGCACTGAATTTTTGAGCGATCCCTCAACTCTGAACTGTGTTATAAACATATTTGCTATGTCTTTTTCGTTCTGTAATCCGTTCACAGATATTGGCCTACTTTGTTTGAAATTTAATTTATTTGTATCTTTCCAAAACTGACTAAATTTACCTACGGATCTAAGAGAAGCAATTATGTCCATTTTAATTTTATCTTGATTGCGCTGACACCAACTTAACTTATTTTTAAACAGTTTCCTTTTGCTGGTCATTTCATCATACACGCTTCCTGATGACGGAGACCCGTGCAACAACCAAACTTTATGCGCTTCACGCGCGCTTGTGTACAATGGTAAAACATGATGGTTCCATCCAATTACTTTATTCCTAAAACGCTTGCAAACACATGTTAGTTTGGCCGCGGACTGGATTGACGTGATTACTTTCTCGTAAAACACATTAATTAATTCCTTATGCATTTTATTGTTACACGTTTCTCCACACAGGTCAATTGAAATGTCAATATTTACATTTTTTAAATAATTCGTACATAATTTGTTGTATTCTACTTTTTGTTCGTCATCTCTATGACCCCAGATTACTTTACTAGTGACCTTAGGACACGATATCACTTTGGATTTTATGAGATTTAAGTCACACTCAATAAGAAGTGGATAATGGTCCGACCAATAGACATCGTATAACACACGCGCACTAGAACATAGGTCGTAAGCAGATGCCGTAGTAACACAGTGATCTAACCAACTTGTGGAACCTTGCACTTCACTCTTAAAGGTATAAGTGTTGGATGACTCACCGATCAGCTCGATATCCGCACATACCCAATGTTGCTCCTTGCAATAGGCTCGCAACTCTTTTCCAAACTGGGTACGAACGCCAGCATTAAAATCACCAAGCACCAAGACACATTCACTGCCGTTGTCCTCTGTTATAGCACTTATCTTACCCAAACACTCAGAAAACAGCGGCAAGTTATCCGCGCAGTCCGTAGGCATATATATTGACATTACTATAACTTTACGGTTCCCCGGCAGTTCCGCGCAGATAGCTGCGATGCGTTTCGACCCGCTATCAATGACAGAGATATTTGTAAACATACTTTTTCTCCACAATATTGCCACACCGCCATACGGTCTACCTTTTAGAGGCCCGAGGGATGTATCCACTGCCGAGATTCCGTGATAACCGTAGTCTGGGCTGATCTGGCTTAGAAAATCAAGGTCATCGGGCAACAGCCATAATTCTTGAAGTGCAATTAAATCGCTCTCCTTACTTAACTCTTGAACGTTAGGAAGAGATCGCTTAATCCCTTTACAATTAAATGATATGAGTTTTGTTCTCGTAGTATGCATTATTTGGTATAATTTGGTTTTCGGTTTTGGTCAAATTTCTTAAACATGCTGCTTTTAAATATATATTTTCTGTACACTATTCCCGTTGGCCAAAACCCGTCACTCAAAAACGTTTCCATTTTGTCGGCTTGTATGGTCACTAGAAATGAGTTAAATGATGTCTCGTGATAGGGTTTCAGGATCTCAACTTTTAACATATACGTTATAGTTGCTGGTAGTTCTGTAGCTCTTCCTACCCCACTCTGGGAATAAAGGCATGAGTTTATGCATATGTATATACAGGGTGAAACCTAAGTCGTGATCAAAATGATCACCTCTGCGTTGTACCCACGAATATGAACAACTTTCACTATGGGACCAACGCTATCACGAAAAAAAATCAGCTGCTTCATACATTTTCGTCGAGTACGTATTGAACTTTCCTATGAAACAGCTGATTTTTTTTTCGTGATTTCAGTGTTGGTCCCATAGTGAAAGTTGTTCATGTTCGCGGGTAGAACACAGAGGTGATCATTTTGATCACGACTTAGGTTTCACCCTGTATGTATATGTATACCATGTTCATTCTTACTAATCTATTATAGTAAACAAACTTTCTACATTCAAAATGTTACCTTATTTTGGCTACAACAGCTATTTAAAAAAAAAAGGAATTACAGACAATACATTCGCCAATTGATGTCCAAAATTACTTAGTTTACTTTCTTTACTATAAAAGAACTGTATTTGCCAAAAAAGGTTTATTTTGAACGTAGAAAGTTGTTTACTATATTAGACAAGTAATAATTAACACTTTATACATGTATATCGGTATTTATAGGGTCTATAATTGTTTGCCATAAAAAAAGTGTTAGTCAGAATGTAGAAATACATAATATTAGAAAGTATAATTTGCAATTCAGATTTTGGCGAGTCATCATTTGAAATTCATAAAAAAATATAACTTTTCATGTTGTAATTTGTTGTTAAACGTATAGTATTACCTGTCATAGCAATTATAAGGACTAAAATTGTTATACATAAAAATCTGAATAATTACCAATATGCCTTTGAAACTTATAGATATCAAATTTATAACTTTAGTAAATTATAATAGTTAAAATTATGGAGCATTAACGGTAGAATGATTAAGCGTTATGCTTTGAAATTTTTATGACTGTCGATATTTGTGAGCTGGAATAAAGCGCAAGTCAATTTCTGACTTTCAAAATTCGATACAATAAGTTTATGGGTGACAAAAGAGTCCCGTATTTATATCAATGTCTTATCATGCCGAAATATAGGGAATTTCGAACAAATATTAAGTGTAGTGTGTGCGTCAGTTTAATTTTTATTGTATTCGACTGGGTCTTTATACATTTTATTAGATTTAAATATGAATCAGGGCTCGAATACCGGTTAAATGTACAAACCGTTTTTATTTTGGAGGAACCTTTATATAAAATTATTTTCGAATTAACCGGTTTCCAGCAAAATAAAACCGGTTCATTTAGACGCATACCGTACGCGTCTTCATATAACAAGTCAAAAAAACAAGTTGTCACGAACGCGTTGGTTTCTCGACTCGTGGATAACATGAAATTCTCAAAACGTTCGTGTTCTAGAAAAGTTCGGAGCAAAACCGAAATAAACCGGTATTAACCGGTATTTTTAAACCGGTTCTGAGCCCTGATATGAAATTAGAACATCAAGTGATATACGAACAAAATATTATGACATTATTATACTTAAGTTTCTTCTTTACATTCCAAATCGTAACTAAATTTTGTAACTTATTTTTTATTAATATTAGATTTGAAATGCGAATATAGAACAAGTTTTCAGTTAGCAAACCAGAGGGGCTATTGCTTAACGCACTCGCAATCGCAATTGTTTTCATTTTGAAAATCGAAGGCTCGTCTGCATACAACATGAAAACAATTGTTCGCTTTATAGCCAATTGAGATTACGAGTGAGTTAGGCAATAGCGACGCTGATGACAATCCAATGTTAAGGTGGCTAAATGCTGATCTGATGGTGGAGTCCGAAGGTGGAACAAGATCTCCGCTGCGTTTAACGTAGACTAAGAAGCAATGAATGGTGAAATGACTAGCATAGAGGCATTCCATCTTAGTCCTCAGGGTTGGCAACGCATTTGCAGTCTTAGGATTGCATCGCAGTCCTGTGAATGCGAATGTCTATGGGTCACAGTTTCCACTTACCATCAGGTGGCCTGTGTGCTCGTTTGTCTTCTCTATGCCATAAAAAAAAAAAAAAAATGACTGTCCAAAAAAAATATGGTTACAAAAAGTTTTATCATTAATATTTTGTAACTAAAATTCGTAACTAGTAGAGTGAGTAAATTGTTTCAATGTTGGTTACAGCGAGAAATAGTGGTAGTGAGAGCGACGGACAAACGTATTGCGTACAATACAATGCCTAAAAGAAAGACTACTGATTTCAGGACATTCCCGTTTGAGTTGGTACATATTCCCATTTTGGAATCTACTACGAGACAGTTTCGAGGAATTCTTTCTTATTTCAAAATTGGTTACGAAAATTTTGTTCGTATTTTGTAACTGGTTATGAAATAGGTTACAAAAGGATTTTTAATTACATGTGACCGTCCAAATTAGAAGGACCCTTATGGCGGCTGGCGGTAAAGCTATTCTAATTATAGTAACTATACAAATAATAAGGTACCTACAGTAGAACACAATTGATATGGCGTGTCGTGAATCTTCGTTCGCGCAGACACGAACAACGATTCCGATGATTTCCGAAAACACGATTAAAACCCACGATCAGACTTGTACGTAATAGTTATACTCACTCACGCACGTTTGACATTTGACTGAATGACATACGGGCGCGCGTCAACATGGCATCACTAATAACCAATAACAGCACAGAATACAACCGCGCAACGCGTGGATCACGCTGATTGGTTCCCGCGCTTCGAAATATCGTCATCTGCGCAGGTACATCGGTAAGCCATATCCGTTGTGTTTTACTGTAACAGTTATTATAAGAATGACGTAACCGCCTGCCGACATAAGGGCCCATTTGATTTGGACGGTCACATATAATTGTGTAGGTTATATGTTTTGTAATGTTTTGTGATTATTGCGTAAGGTTGTGTGTTGGTTTGTGTTTTATTTTATTATTTTGATTAGATATTAATAAATGTTTTAAAGTGAAATAATTTGCCAATGATCCATACTTATCTGACCCGCGAATTAATAGTACTTCTTTAAGATTAGAGATCAAAATATGGTGTACCCTTGTTTTGCCGACAACCGTTTCATCGAATATTATTTCATCGACAACGATTCATCGAAACATTAGTACTAGTAATATTGTTTGGCGTTATTTTATTTCAACTACTATTTATTTAAATTTATCTTACTACGTGGAAATACTAATCAACGAATACTACTTAATCGCTGATTTGTTTCAAATTATCTTAATTGGTACAACTACAGAACATTGCAATTCATTTCTTCGACGTATTACTTTAATACAATTTTTATATGCCCTATTGCACATTTATACATTTTTCTAATTATGTAGTGTGACAAACAAATATGCATAATAAAACTAAGAATTATTGATAATATTAAATTAATAATATTATTGCATAACTAGTTATATCAAGAAATAGAAGTACGAGGCTTTCAAGAAAATGAACTGTTGACAGAAGTGGGTTAGGTTAGGTTAGAACTGCGACCCCCAAGAAAACGAACTGTTGACAGAAGTGGGTTAGGTTAGGTTAGAACTGCGACCCCCAAGAAAACGAACTGTTGACAGAAGTGGGTTAGGTTAGGTTAGAACTGCGACCCCCAAGAAAACGAACTGTTGACAGAAGTGGGTTAGGTTAGGTTAGAACTGCGACCCCCAAGAAAACGAACTGTTGACAGAAGCGGGTTAGGTTAGGTTAGAACTGCGACCCCCAAGAAAATGAACTGTTGACAGAAAAGCATGACACATTACTGTTTAGTTTTGATAGCAAAATATTACCAATTGAAATAATGTTATGCGGAATAAATATTATTACAAGTAAAAAAAAACCAATTAAAAAAACCCGAAATGATTAGTCATGACATGAATTCTATTGAAATAAGTAAACTACCAATTAAAAGACCACGTTTCAAATTACCTAGTATTGAGTCCTCGACGCAATGACTTGTCGATGAAAAGAAAATACTTGAAACGTTGTCTTTGAAATAATATTCGATTAAAAGTCTGTCGGCAATTCAATGGTAAACCTCAAAATATACTAACCAGTATAACTACTTTTTATTTGAACTGCACAAGGGGTCAAATAATAATGGTTTTGTTCAATTCGAAAACGATTTTTAAGTCTGAATGAGATGGAGAACGATGTGAAGTGCTTGCATTTTGTAATTATAGATTTTAAAAGTTATGTGGTGGATTAATATTTTTAGTCAACCGTTTATCAGTATGTAGGTACAATCGTAATTAAATACATATATAAAAAAGTATACAAATGGTTAAAAATAATTATGAACAGCCCACGATACAGTCAAATTATATTTGACGGTTCCCCTATAGAATCTCTAATCGTCATTTGTCCTAATGCATAGTCCGAGTTTTCGTTTATCCTAAAGCCAATTCCGCTTATTATGTTTTTAGTATTGTTATAATACAACCCTAACCTAACCGAACCGCAGATAATGATGGCAAAACTTGAAAAGTTTGACTCATCTGAAAACCAGTTTAGGGCATATGAAAATTCGGACAAACGATGTGTTAGAAGAAACGTTTTTAGGGATTCTGGGGGAAACCCTAATTTGACAGTTGCTTAACAAGAATGTAAAGGGACGTTTGGAAGTAGCCGTCAAAAAAAATTATGCAATTTTAGCTCAGAGCGATAATGTTTCTCACATGTTAAATCAAGTCCGATTTTCACGATTTTTGAATATGCTACAGTTATAATGTAAAACTAGGTTTATACGTTTCCATTTTATTTTAAATTATTTCTATCCAAGGAATCATTTCTTGGAAAGGAAAACGTACAGCCCTAGTTTTTCTATCTACAACATATTCAAAATTCGGCCAAGTGCTTGTCGAACCAATTGCCGTTATTTAATATATAGCAAAAATATCACGTAAAAGTAAGGAATGAAAAATTCAGAGAGAAATGTGGAATAAAAGAAGATGTAGTGACTAAGATTGAAAAGGGCATGATTCGATGGTTCGGTCATTTGGAAAGGATGGATGAAAGAAGATTGACGAAAGAGATATACAGATCGAAAGTGAGTGGACGGGTCGGAAGGTCGCCCTAGGCGTAGTTTTTCGAGTCAAATCGGAGAAATACTGGAAAAGGGCCGAATCTTAAGTACCCGAAACCGACGTGCGTGCATGACTCGATGTATGAATGTGGAAGAAGCGAAAGAAATTTGTCAAGATCGTAGCAAGTGGAAAGAAGTGGTCTCTGCCTACCCCTCTGGGAAACAGGCGTGATTTAATGTATGTATGTATGTAATATCACGTTTGTTGTAGGTTTTATTCTGTTTTTAGTATTTGTTGTTATAGCGGCAACAGAAAAACATCATCTGTGGAAATTTCAACAGTCTAGCTATCATGGTTCATGAGATACAGCCTGGTGACAGACAGACGGACAGCGGAGTCTTAGTAACAGGGTCCCGTTTTAACCCTCTGGGTACGAAACCCTAAAAAACACTATAAATTCGTATTAGGTTTAAGGAGAGAGAAACTTTATCGCATTTAGTATGGAAATTATTAGCTTCACGTCTTTTTAAAATGTTTCCACGATTCACCGTATTAAAATATATTTTATTTTTAGAAATATTTTTTTACTTTAAGTATTAAGCGTGTATTGGTTATAAAGAGCCCGGATTTTTTGTGGCAAAAAAAAACACTGTCGCAATCTAGGTAGTGATAGAAACACTATTTTTATCGATATCGAGTATTTTTATATACTTAAAACAAATCATTATTTTATAATCATTCGCGGTAGTTGTTTTATATCTGTTATTCCATCTAAAGTTGAACTCCTACTTTATCATATCAAGTAATAAAATAACCCGTCGGGTTACTTTGAATGAAGTGACTATACTACCTCATTGACTATAATTTACACTTCAGAAAATGAGTACTGCATAGACATTGAATGTAGTTTCGTAACGTACTACCGTAAAAAAAATGCGTCTAGATATTATTTGTTTCTTAAAACATTTTGAAATGGACTATAATATGTATAATATTATACAAACCTCACGTATTTTTTTTATAAAATAATATTTTTTTTTTTTTTTTTTTTGTCTGTAACACAACTATCGATATATCGATAAAGAAATATTTCTAAGGCCGGCCTTACACTCGTAAGTTTTACTTACGTAAGTAGGGACACAGCTATTTGTTAGAATGAGAAAAAAATATTTTTATCTTATTCTAACAAATAGCTGCGTCCCTACTTACGTAAGTAATCTTACCGAGTGTAAGGCCGCCCTAATACTAGTTAAAGATTGCGACAGTCTTTTGTTTTGCCGCGAAAAATCCGGGCTCTATTTATAAATGAACTGTCAAAGAAAGAAGTTAATCCTGAATTTTTGACAGATGTGAACAGATGTCATCCTAGTATAAATTATAAGTTATAACCTCAAATTATTTTGTGACTGACTTAGAGACAATGCACAGCTTAGACCGTTGGATATAGGGACTTGGAGGGAGTACCCCTGGGTACTTACGGGGAGGCACTAAATCAAAATCAAATGAAATCAAAATCATTTATTTCAGCCATCTTTGGACCATCACTACATAGTATAAAACAAAGTCGCTTCTCGCTATCTGTCTCTCCCTATGGATACTTAGATCTTTAAAACTACGCAACGGATTTTGATGCGGTTTTTTTTAATAGATAGAGTGATTCAAGAGGAAGGTTTTCATGTATAATAAATTCTGTTTTATGTACAGGTGTTACAGGAAACGCACATAAACCGAAGCGAAGCGAAAGTAAAGAGCCTTTTTTTGTGATTTAGGTTCGATTTTTTTACAACTTCAAAGGACTGTAGACTTAAGTACCTATATGGTTTTAATTTCAACTCTGTGCCTCCTCGCGTTCCGGAGATAAAGGGTCTTGGGAGATAGACAGACGGAAGGACAACAAAGTGATCCTATAAGGGTTCCGGTTTTTCCTTCTGAAGTACGAATTCTACGTGGTCGCAGGTGACATCTAGGTTATAAATTTTACCAAGTTCAGGATTGACTTATTTCTAGAACTATAAGTACTTAACTAGAAACCAAATGCTATTGCATTTTTATCCTTAAGTTTAATGTTTATCCTTATACAATCGACTGTTTATTTTACATATCGCTGCTTCTGTAGAAAAGCGTCACAAAACAAAAACAAATATAGTTTGATTTAAAACTTTAAGTAAATAGCATTCCGAATTTAAATGCAACACAGTTTTTTTTTTGTTTTGTGACGCTTTTCTACAGAAGCAGCGATATATTGCATCTTATGTTTACAAATTATACCAAAGAATAAATCAATATTTGAAAGTGAATTGTCTTTTATTGACGACGTTACCTGCCCTCACAGACCACTTACCCTATAGACTCCGCTTCGGAACAGTTTGTCTAGTATCTCATTAAGCCAAAATGGCGGGGCGCGGGGGGCGGAAAGTGCACCGTGATTGGCTAGTTCAAAGTCAACGAATAATCAAGTGTGCGCGTCGTGGTGCGCGCCAATAGAACCATGGCAACCAATTAGTGTTCTGTGAGCATAAGCATGGCTTACGGGGGCGCCTTTGTATGCGGAGTCTATAGGGTAAGTGGTCTGTGCCTGCCCTATTTCACCTTCGTGCCAATGACGGGTGACAGGTGACAAGTCGGTATACATTGCAAAGTTAACAAGCTTTCACATCAGTGGGATTCATATCAGCTGCGCCATGTACACTGAAATGTCACCTGTCACCTGTCATTGCCGGGATGGTGAAATAGGGCCTTTATTCCCAGGTCTTCACTTGCCCAATTTTGCACATGCCCCATTTTTCACATTCCCAGATCATCACTTTCCCAATGTTTCACATTTTCAGATCATCACATTGCCAAATTATCACATGCTCAGTTCTCCACATGCCCGATTCTTCACATGCTCAGTTATTCACATGCACAATTCTTCACATTTTCAATTCTTCACATTATTAGATTTTCACAGTCCCAGTTCTTCACACTCTCTGCTTTTCACATGCCCAATTCTTAAACACCCCAACAAATGACAAGTACAGTCTGGACACATGGCAAAATGATTACGTTCATTTTAACTAACGTGTATATTGTGGTATACTTTTTCGCTACATTTTTATGGTATCAATATTTTGTGTCACTTAAGTTTAGATAAAATGTACCTATATAAACTGCAACAGTACCTATGGCAAAATCCATTAAATTCTTTGATATCACATCCCAACAAACAAAAACGTCGCATAAGTCTTGACTTGTACGACATAAAGTTGGATAGCAGTCTTATAATGGTAATGAGATGACTACTAGGTCCTATATACGTCTTTAATTTAACCTATTAGTCGTGCGACGAATATGTCATAATACACTGGTCTTAGCAACGTCGGTAAGACTAAACTATACGACGTTTTATTACAGTCTTAGCTTAACGTTTGTACGACAACGCAATTGTCATACTAACGTTTTAGTCCATTAAACGATTTGAACTGACCAAATTAGGTGTTTGAAAAACCTTTATATGACATTTATATAACGTATCATTGTATAGACGTTTTTACAGTGACGTTTATAAAACAACCACTATCTTGTTTTTCTGCGGTTAATAAGCGACTCTTAAATGACTTAGTTGTTTATTTAAAACTTAAATATAACGTTTATTTGCATGATGGCCGTTTAATGTAATTTCCTGACTTTAATCTAACCTGTAGTCGCATTTTAGTCAGGTTTTGACTTTAAAACGTCTAGGCCGCCATTATTTTACGGAACGCTGTATAGAAACTACGAAAAATGGAAGCAAAAAATACGTGGAGAAAACTAAAACGTAGTGGAACTTTAAAAAGGAAAGTTAATAGGGATTTCCTGTTATCAAAAAATCCTACCTACCCTAATAGCTAGCTGTCATGGCGTGTTGCATGGTTTTAAAATAACCTTAATATGACTTTATGTTTTTACAACGTCGTAAAGAGATAAGTGTACGACAAAAGCAACAATTTCCTACATTTTTAGATACAAACATATTTTTATTGATAAAAATATAATGATTTAAACAGAAAATTACGAGGGGGCATGAAAATCTGAATAGTATTTACATAGGTATATTATCATAAAACTTCAATTCCCAGTCGAACTAAACGGCATAAGAGACAGATAAAGTTAAATAACATTCCCCTTTTATTTCCTTGTAACTATTTATTTTGCACTCAAATCTCGAAACACAATCACAAAGTGCCACTGACAAGAAAAATGAATAAGAAGTCTTACAGGTGTTGTGTTCCTTGACTCAAATAAAACGTTTTAGTCATTCAAAAACACCTGTACGACCACAATACAACAAAAGTGGTAATTCCATAACGTTTATATGACTTTTGAATGACGTTAACGAAGACGGCTTGTGACTTCTGTATGACCATTATACGACAAAGTAGGTCGTATAACTGGGGCCATTTTCGCGTTTAGTAAACGTTATTAAAACATTAGTATGACTTAGCTATTACGATCAAAGGTATTAAGATAACGTTTGCTAAACTTTTGAACGACGTTAAATTGTTAGTTGGGATATCACCTACTACATAACATACCTCGTTATACTGAACTCCTTGTTACGTTCGTACTGGCCAGGTAAAATTTTAAGTGCCATCTTATCGTTTTACGATTGTCATTATTGTCACATTATATGCGGTGTAAGTTAGGTAACGTGATTTATTTACTTATTTGAAATGTTTTATTGAATACAATGGAGGCACCAAACGATAACTGTGTATTTATTGAAAGTGAAAAAGGAAAGAAGGTTATAGTAAAGGGTGGATACAAATATTACTATCACAGAAAGTACGATTCGGGTAGTACAAACTGGCGATGCTCAAATTTACCCGAGTGTAATACTAGCATTACGCTAGACTCAAAAAAGAACGTTACGCGTGAAGGAAAACATTTGTGTTTACCAGATACGTCGAAAAGAGAAATAGAAAAATGTCTTCACGCATGCAAACAAAAAGTACAAACATCTATGGCCCCAGTACAACATATATATGAAGACGAAATTAGTAAATTAAAAGAAGAGGGGTCTGGTTGTAACATATTAGCAGTGCCGGAATTTTCATCGTGCAAAAGTTCCCTTTACAGAGCGAGATATCGCTATCTGGGGATGACAAAAGGTACATTTCAAACCATAGAAGATGTTGAATTGCCAACATTTTTTACTGATAATTTTGTAATTTATAATGGATGTTCAGCAGAAGACAAAATTATTATTTTTGCTACCGAGTTATCTTTAAATCTGATCAAAGAACAGGACACATATTATTCCGACGGAACTTTTAAAATGACCCCAAATCCCTTTTATCAAACATACACTTTGCATGCCAATTTAACTGAAAATAGTGACGAAAATAGATTTATCCCGCTTGTATATGCGTTACTCCCAAATAAAACTGCGAAAACGTACAAAAGTCTATTTACCATTTTAAAGGAAAAAATTGGCATGAAGATTTCAAATTTTAAGTGTGATTTCGAGATCGCAACTTTAAATGCGATCAGAGACGTATTTCCGGAGGCAAAAATAACCGGTTGCTATTATCATTACCAAAAAGCTATATGGGCCAAATCAAGAGAACTGGAGCTACTGACATTTGAAGAAGGGTACATGATTACCAAATTATGTTGTGTGTTGGCTCACTTGCCCCCTCATTTAATACCCGAGGCATATTTATCAATTCAAAAAAAAAAGCCAAATGAAGAAAATTTTCAAAAATTTCAAGATTACTTTTTGAGCTTTTGGTTACAGAAAATAACTGGTGACATATTCACATGTTTTGATGAAAATGTCCGGACGACAAACTCTATAGAAGGTTGGCATCATAGGATGAATACCAAAATACCAAAACGCCCGGCATTTTTGCTCTTTGTAAGTCTGCTAAAAAAAGAGAGCAAATATCAAGACTTTCGTATTCGGCAAAGCCAGTTGCATTGCTCGGGGAAAAAACGTAAAAAAGGGGTTGTAAACATAAATAACCAAATTAAAAATATTGTAAATGACTGCATAATTGGAAAAATAGAAGTGCTCGATTGTTTAGATCGCTTAATTAAATTACCTACTCAATAGCGTGCAGGAGTAAGTAATCATAAGATTAAGAACAATATTTTACTAATTTAAGTTTTAGATAAGAAGATAATGGTTTTTATTTAAGTTACCATTGAGTAAGGAGTTGGTTACTCCATTGTTCTATGTAAATACTATGTTTTTACTGATAATAAATTCGTCTAACTTAAAATGATTTTGTTTCATTATTTTTTGGTCAGTAGTATACTTGTCTGACTATACTTTATGTGACATATTGTCAGTGTGAAGAATTGGGCATGTGAAAAGCAGAGAGTGTGAAGAACTGGGACTGTGAAAATCTAATAATGTGAAGAATTGAAAATGTGAAGAATTGTGCATGTGAATAACTGAGCATGTGAAGAATCGGGCATGTGGAGAACTGAGCATGTGATAATTTGGCAATGTGATGATCTGAAAATTTGAAACATTGGGAAAGTGATGATCTGGGAATGTGAAAAATGGGGCATGTGCAAAATTGGGCAAGTGAAGACCTGGGAATAAAGGAAATAGGGGGCTGGTGGGTGGACAAATGTTCCAGGGGTGTTATTCTCTCAAAAACAACGGACGAAATCGCAGCGTCGAGTTCAGGTAGCCCCGTTAGAGCGAACAAAACACATTTTAGCTCGTGTATTTTCAATTAAGCAGCCTTATATATGTTCAATCCATCGGCAGAAACCATGCTGCTAAATTGAAAATGCACGCGCTAAAATATGTTTTGTTCGCACTGACGGGACTACTTAAACTCGCCGCTTGGACATTCACTCGTCCGTCCGTCCGACCGTCGTTGTTCAATCACTCACTACCCTGAGCCTTGGATCTCGTGAGTACCTACCGAAAAACGAGGCGTGCTTAATCCCTATTAAGGGGTGAGAAGGAACACAACCTTAAGTCCCATACCCATAAGTCATAACCGGATCCCTTTGACTGCCATACTTATCGTTGGTCATAATGTATTGTTAGTCATACTTTTTTTTGTCATAACTTCTTTCAGGCTGAAGTTACAGTTTTTAATAAACGGTTATCGTGTAGATTAGTTAGGTTAGTTTTATAAAAATCCTGAAAATATAACCGTGTCCTGAGAAAAATGCATTATGACTTGCGAAAATTATGACTTAAGACACATTATGACTAAAAATAATTATGGCAGTCAATAGAGACCCAAGTCATAACTTGTTACAAATAACGTTACGTCTCTTGGAAATAATTTCAGTCTTATAATTAGTAACATATTGCTTCATTTTAGGTTGTGACCTTACTCTCTCCTTAATCCCTACTAAATAGGAGGCCGGTGGCTTGTGTGATCGTCTGTCTCTAGGTTGCCATACGAAAAAACCCGTGATCGTCTTTTTGCGAGATCAACAGTTCAACTTACTTGTTGGAATAATATACCTAGCTAAATCTTTAAAAGAGCAAACTTTTTTAATAAAATCGTTTTTTATTTACAGCTATCGCGTCCCGGCTATAACGAGAAAAGTGAATTTATTAAAGTTTTTTAATTACGTCTGGACTAAACTACCAGTCATTAATTAGAAGTACCCAAATATTGTTAAGACTCTTCAGTCATAAGTCATAACATTATCGTTTCCCTATCGATGCACGTTTAAGGTATTTAGATTAGATGACGTCACCATTGCAGTAAACTAACCAAAAGTGAATAATAACTAAACTAAGAAATTACATAATTACTCCGAACTCGAGCTAATGACTCGTTAAATATTACAAAAATTATCCACACTTGATTCAGCGAAATTTATTCTGCATTTCAACTCAACGTCTCTAGGTCACGCACCAATTTACACTTAAAACACATTTCAAATTCCAACATATCGCTTGAACCCACACCATTGCTGCATGAATTAAACTACCAGTTACTACTATCAAGCAAAGACAGCGATGGAGCACGTAAAAAGTATTGTGCAGTGAATGGAACGGTAAATGGAGCGAGGAGTGGAAGGCGTGTCGGACCGGTTTCTTGCGGCGGGAAAAGTATGTTTGGAATGCAGTGATTGGCCGGCCGGTCCGAATTGGAAGTGAGGCGCGTGACAGGTGGACGGTTTGAGAAGACTTTGAAATGGCAGCTGTCAGATTTGAAACAATTATAAAAATAATGTTTTAAAACAACTATTTATGATTTCGTTTCATTAAAAGCATGCCATAAGTTGATAAAATAAATTCAACTTAGAGTTATACTTTCCATATGCATTTCTATTATGAATATGGACTTTGCAACGGTTTTTCACATGAGAATAATATCATTAAAATTATCACATGTACATACAACATCACACCTAACTAACCATTAAAGACAGAGCAGAGAGAAAAAGAAAGAGATGTATATATGTGTATTATGTCAACAACATACGCATTCTAGTGCGACTCTCTTTCATGCAATATTTCAGATTTCTGAGGTGTACAGCCAGATGTGTTGCTGTGTGTACAATAGCAAAAAAAACTAAATAAATGATACCAGAAAAAAACTCTTAGTGTTCAAATTTTTGATATTAAAATAATATATAAAAAGATATTGCCTTAAACAGAAGGATGCACACACACACGAGAAGAGGAGAAAATTCAATTACAGAAAGACTAAAAAATATCCGGACATTAGAAACCCTGACATACATTATCACACATTCTTTAGTACATTAAATCGTCCAAGCAGTCGAGAAATTAAATTTACAGGGAACACACAGTTACGATAAAACTTAAATTTATTACTATTCAATTAAATTATAAAAAGCTCAAACACAAAGGAAAAGTGCTTGGGCTCTGCATTGAGCTGTGCTTGTACACAGCCACAGAATAAGTAGTATAAGCACTGATTTTCAGCCCGCACCGGCTCACTGGAGTTTACGAAATAAATTTGTATGTAGCAAATGACAAGCTTTTTCGTCTCTCTAAAGTTTGTGGATGATTTGTAATACAATTAATAACCTGAGATACAACATTAAAAATCAGTAAATCTGCCGCGAAGACACACTCACTACTCTATTCTTACTTTCTTTTTTAAAATTCCGGTCTCGTAAAACCGACTCCCTCAATCCTAAAACGTCAAGCGCACCTGTCCAATCCGGACAATCTCGCTGGACGCACGGTGCGCTGTCAAACCACGACACAAACTTCCTAACTCTTCGCACGCCGCTCGCTAATCTAATAAAGAAAGCGATTAATCTCAAACCGCGTGAAAAGTGCCTGAATCCATAACAACCAAGTGCCTTTTTAGTTATATAAGTGTGTTTTTACAGTTTACAGTTGTGTTTACGAAAGTTAAAAGTTCAGTGGAAGTGGCAGTTTTTTTAGTGGATTTTTGCGTACGTCTTGGATATTTACTTGCAGCGAGAGAATTTTGCAACGGTCTCAGGTGTGTACTCATTTTATTAACAATCTATACTACTTTAGGACGTAGTTAAGTTCGTAATAAGAGCGTATTGGCGAATGAAAGTAAATAGAACAGACGTATTGTGTTACCGATGCTAACTTACTAAGTATTGCTGGAAACGGGGACAGAACGCGAGGAACATTCAAGTGATTAATTAAATTTCGTTTCTTGGAACTTCTTTGCTCTAGACTTTAAGCTTGCATGCTTCAAAACAGTCTCTGAAGTTTTGTTTACAAAGTAAAGCAAAGTTCTATATTTTAGTTTACAAAATCATCCATAAAAAATCAACCATCATCATATCATCCATAGCTGTATTGAATAATCCGTTTGAACGTAATGTTACGAAACTAAAAACGTCTAAAAACTCTTGGGTTTTATTTCTTTGTGACTCTAAACAGGAATTTAATAAATCCTTTAAACAACCCCTAACTTAATTACATCTATTTAGATCCAAGCTAAATTACTTTTTGCTTTGCAATGAAAAAGATATTGTAAATGAAACAAATATTTTGAAATGAGTGATGATGAAACTTTAATCATAAGTACTCTAATACATACATACCTACATTAAATCACGCCTGTTTCCCAGAGGGGTAGGCAGAGACCACTTCTTTCCACTTGCTACGATCTGGACAAATCTCTTTCGCTTCTTCCACATTCATACATCGAGTCATGCACGCACGTCGGTTTCGGGTACTTAAGATTCGGCCCCTTTTCAGTATTTCTCTGATTTAACTCCAAAAAGTACGCCTAGGGCGGCCCCTTCCGACCCGTCCACTTACTTTCGATCTGTATATCTCTTTCGTCAATCTTCTTTCATCCATCCTTTCCAAATGACCGAACCATCGAAGCGTGCCCTTTTCAATCTCACTACAACTTCTTTTATTCCACATTTCTCTCTGACTTTATCAGTCCTTACTCTATCACTCAGTTTTACACCACACATACTACGCATAATACATGTAAATACTTTATTGAACCCAACCAAAACCACCCCCATAAAAACCAAAAAAAATAATTGAAAAAATCTTTAGCATTACTTAGCAACCTCCTCACCTTTGATACTCGAATACATACAAAACATCTGCCCTTACCGGGATTTGACCCCAGGACTGCTAGCTTCGTAGGCAGGGTCACATCAACTAGGCCAGCCCGTCGTCTATATGACTACTACTTTAACTATAGGGTCATAGTTTCACAGAGGCTATTTGAAATCCAGCTTTAAGTGTGTTAAAGGTTTTGACCTAGTATTAGTATGCAAGATAAACATACAGTTTAAGTTTCAAGTCATTATTTTAGTGCAAATTAGCACAAAATGTCAGCGAAACTGGTTTGATCAATGTTGCAATTTTTGTAATGTTAAAAACCATTAAATATTATTAGAAACATTTTCTAAATATATAGCATTTTAAAACTATAAGTAATTAATTAATTAATTATCTTTTACTCTGTAAATCATCATCAATGAGTTAGTAATAACATTAAAACATATAGCAGAAAAAACTTTTTGCCAGTGACTTGCAGCATAAACAGCTTGAAAGATATTAACGTAGGGTGATGGCACACTGACACTTTTATCTGACAGGCACCAGCAATGGACACATAACTCTTAAGACTGCACCGAGCGTACGCGGGATGTACAGTGGTGCCCTCATTGCTTTTATTGTGTTTTCTAATAAACTAAAGTATTTTCTTGAAATTGTTCGGTATGTTTTTGTACTACAAATGAAAACACAACTTATAGGGTATATCACATAGTTAAATAACAATTCACCTTCGAGTTATCAACTTAACGGATAAAAGTGGCCCCCTTTTCCCGTTAAGCCAACTACTCAACGGTTAATTGTTATTAAAGTTTCTTACGTATCCCATAAATTGTGTTTTTACTTGCACTACAAAAACGTATCGTCTGATTGCAAGGAAATTCTTTAGTTAATTAGAAAACACAATAATAGTAATGAGGGCGCCAATGGACGCACGACGGCTCATACGGCTCTAAATAGATTGTTGGAAAACAAATGAATAACCCTTATCTTCAGTAAAATAAGAGTCAAGTGTCCATCATTGGTCCTTATCCATTACTGGTTCCGTTACCCTATGCGATGTCATTTGATTTGATTCCAGTAAAATAACAATAGATCACTTAACACTACGTTGTAAGCTTGCAACTTCATAATAACTCACATGTCTATCTGTTTGTACGTCACAGCTTTCTTCCGCTATTACTAACCTATCTATCTTCTCCACAGGTCCTGATTCCTACTCCGTCTAATCCTCTATCCGGATACCTCTCCTCAAGTTCCTAACGCTGATATTAACATAAACTGTCCTATTTTCAACAAAGTGTGAGTTTCTGGCTAACAGAAGAATGAAACTATGGTTGAAGCCGACCCAGAAGTGTCTAGAGCTTCTCCTTCTGGTGCCTCTCCAAGGGTCTATAATTGTCTGCGATAATTATTTTTAGTCATAATGTGTTTTAGGTCATAATCATTGCAAGTCATAACATAACCATCTTATCCATTAACCTACCGCCAAACAGCACTGTTCGCATTGTTGTGTTCCGGTTTGGGGATAAGACAGCCGGTGAAATGACTAGCATAGAGGCATTCCATCTTAGTCCTCAGGGTTAGCAACCCATTTGCAGTCTTAGGATTGCATTGCAGTCTTGTGAATGCGAATGTCTATGGGTCACAGTTTCCACTTACCATCAGGTGGCCCGTGTGCTCGTTTGTCTTCTCTATGCCATAAAAAAAAATATTTAAGAAAGCTGTTACTTTTTCAGGGTTTTTATATTTTAGAATTTTTTTTTTACGGTTTCAGCGTGTTAAAGTTATGACTATTAATAATTATGTCAACAATGACATTATGACCGATAAAATTATGGGAAACAACTAGTGAAGGTTGGCAGTCGGCTCCGCTATTACTAACCTCTCTATTCCTCGCAACGCAAACCAAGCCCAGATTTCATCCTGCGACCCACGGATGTTTTTCCTTCACCTTTGCCCATCATTATCAATTAATTTGGATTAAGTACTTTATTAAACATTGATAAGAGAAACCATGTTTTATTTTTTTAACTTAACAATTACACCCTGTATATATTATAGGTAGATACATACATACATACCTTCACGCCTGTCTCCCGATGGGGTAGGCAGAGATTATGGAACGCCAGGTGCTCCGCACGGCGCACACAATTTTCGCTTCCTCTACATTCATCAACCTCTTAATGCACGTACGTCGGTTTCGGGTGCTTTTGATTTGTCCCTTATTCAGTACATCGCGAATCTGATCACCGTAGGTCCGTCTAGGACGTCCCCTACCGACATCTCCGCTCATTCATAGTTAGATATAAAGTTTTTATGCGAGGTCCCGTTTTATATTTAATAACAGTAAATATAGCAGTTACAAGTCGATCAATGAATATTCCATTAAAGTGTAAACAGATAAGAGAACCTATAAATTGTAATGCAAATACTAAGGTCAACGGATGATAAGTGACAAAGAAAGTGCATTCTTCGTGCATCTTGTTGCATTGATTATGAATATTTATGAATAACGAAAATCAAAATGTAAACTATAGTCTGTGCCTATTGAAATTGGGAAAGATGTAAACACAACCAAACGAACCAATTTCCCATTACTCGATAATCTCGTGCTTTAAAAGATCAAGTGAGGTATTAGCAATGATTTGTGCATTTGATCTTTACTTTCTCATTAAGTTTGAGATTATTTACATACATACATACATACCGTCACGCCCTCCTCCTTCCCAGAGTGGGGTAGGCAGAGCTACAGCATTACCAACAACTTTAAAAACTTGTTAATAATTCTGTAACCACATTTTGCACAATTGGGATTGACCAAAAAAAATTACTCACGGTTTTTACTTTCTAATTCGAAAGAATAGGAAATTTTAAGACACCTATTTCATTAATTTTGTATTTGACCCAATGGTTTTGTTTTAATATCTTTATTTATTTAGCAGACATTTTATGGATGACATGATTATTTTAAATTTGGGATGGCATTTTCTAATAAATTACAACAATTAAATGATATCCAATGAAAAAAAGTGATTGTAATAGTGTATTAAAACATACTATTTCAAACTGTTTTCGCCTAACCCGTAAGATACACCTAGGAAGGCTTCAAGCCGAAAACGAAAGTCAAACAAAGGTTATACTTTTACCGAAATATCCAAAATAAATAAATATTTCAAAACCTTAATAATGCAAAACGGCTTTAAAACCCTATTCCTCAAAATGGTTTTCGAATTGGAGTAATTGTAAAAATATGTAAATAAATGTAATGTAATTTTTGTAATTATTATAACGTGACATGTAATATTCTAATAATATTATGAATAAATGAGTATATGAGTATATGAGTATATGGACAATCCCAATTGGCGAAGATGTTTACCAGCGTATTAGTGACAGGTTGCAAGCCCATCGCCTAACAGTACTGCTACACGCCTTTATTTGCCGCGTGGTTACCGGGAATATTGTCTTTCCATGTCTTCCCGTGGATGTCGTAAGAGACGACTAAGGGAAGATTATTTACGTTAAAAGAGCTACATTTTAGTCAAAAAAAGTTCATTTTGAGGTTAGAAAGTTGTTTACTACTTATATTAGACAAGTAAGAATGAACACGATAAAATAAGATTAAAAAAAAAGTAAAGTAGGCCGCACGGGCACTTTTACACGTCAAGAATCTACCAGCGCTTCCCAAGAGGAGACACTGCTGAGAAGAAACGCCGCAAGAAACTCAGCAGTCAGTCATTTTTTAAACATATTACAATGGTACTACTTAATCTAGCATTATATAAAGCAATAAATATAATATCAAATAACATGCGTAACAGGAAAAGATGCCAGAATCTTACGTGAGAGATAAAGGAAGAAAAGGAGAAAAAAACCCACCTACATATCGCATCTTTAGAATTATAGTGACCCAATTAGCAAATTTTAGATTTCGAGTTAGGTCTTTACAGTAATAAATTTATGACTCGAAGTCGAACGCTGAAAATGTTGAATTAGGTCACATTCAATTCTAAAGGAGCGATATATTTGTTTACAACTTGTGAAACGGTGCAAGATGACCACATAAAAGTTTCGATACGTTTTCCTACATCAACGGTGTCCCCTAGACAAGATAAAGCTTTTGCAATTGATCAAATTATTATTACGATATACAATTACCTCGCTAAACTTACATGTTATAAACATATCAGTGTGCTCAGTTTTATCATAAAGCAACATACAACGATGGTACAAGGTAAACAGTGCCCGCTATAGGCGGCGAATGAAGTCATTTGTGACATCATTTGAAAGGTCACCTTGTTATTGGTGAGGAAATCGTTGATCATCGAGGTCAATGGTGATCAAATCATAAGCAAAATATTCATATTCATACTCTTAATTAAGTATTGTATGTACATCGTCAAAATAAATATGCAAAGATAATTCAAATATAGTAATTTCGTGTGGTTGCCGGTTTAGAATAGTGCCACTCCATGTCCTCCCGTGGAAGTCGTAGGAGGTGACTAAGGGAATAAAGGCTTGTAGCACTGTTAGGCGATGGGCTTGCAACCTGTCACTAATACACTGCTAAACATTTTTTCATCACACTTGCTCGTAAATAGTGTCCTAACATACTAGAAAACTCGACCGTAAATCCAAAATAATACCCGCGGGCCTTTTTTTACCATTACGCCACTAACGTGCGTAATAGCTTTTTTTTTTTAATATTATACGTGGACTCAAACTATCACAATACGTCAGGACCCCAATTCTTGTGCCATTCGATATGAAGTTTCATTCGAGATGAAATGTCAGTTGAATACTATTTCCTAAAAATCTCGCATAATAAACTATTGATCTCATATGTCACTAGAATCGGACCCCGAACATGTTTGACATTATCTGTGGTAAGTCACAGACAATGATGTAGTCTGCCGTTAATAAGTTAAAAATATGATCTTTTGTCTGATTTTATTTCATTTCCTCGCAATTGTCATGAAAAACATTGTATGTTACACGGGTGGTAAAGGAAATACAAAGCTCGAGTCATTAAAACCCTCAGCCTTCGGCTTCGGGCTTCTAACAGACTCTCGTTTGTAATTATTTCTTTACCACCCTTAATACACAATGTACTCTATCTGTGCAAAATGAGGTTACAAAACTTACCTACGCCTTCGCCATGTAAGTATGTATGTATGTAATTAAAATAAAGATGAGAAAAAATACACATCATAGTTGTTAATAAAATACTCGTACCATTACTTAAAATACTATTATTTTTATTAAGTATTAATGACAGGACAATGTCACACAAATGGACCTAGTCCCAAACTAAGCTCTAGCCTTCTACTATGGGTACAAGACAACGATATAAATACTTACATAGAGAAATACATATACAGGAACAACTCGCGCCTGTCACACAAATATTTACTTACACCGACCGAACCGCGCCGAACCCGCGACCGTTAGCTTCGTAGGCAGCGTCATTCTAGGCTAACCGCATCATCGAATATTATGTCACACTGCGATCTTTGCTCGTCTTACATCTTGTTTCTGTCAAGTGATCATAACGGCAACAATGTCATTACGATATTAAAGGCAAGATGGGTTAAAACAGGTGTTAGTCTCTGGACTTTTTTATGGCAAATATTTCTATACGGTAAGTGAAGCCTGTGTACATTTTTAATCTCAATATTGTCTTACGATGATAGTTCAAGGAGTCCTAGGGTAACGGCACCAATGCCGGACACTTTCAGCTGACAGGCACCAGTGATGGATACTTAATTCAAATGTCATACGGTCCTAAATTGATTGTTGCAAAACAAATTAATAACCCTTATCTTCATTGATGCCTTGTCCATTACTGGTTCTATCACCTTGTCTTACGAGGGCTGCCTTTTAAGTTGTGTCGTTTGGAAAAACTAAAGACAATTTAAGTGTTAAATGGTATTTATTGCTTTTCAAAGTAATCACCGTGATATGTAATACACTTTTTCATTCGATCGAACCAGTTTTCGAAACACTTATTCCAGTCCGAAGTCGGGGTCTCCAAAATGGCCGTTTTGTATGCCTCAACGGCTTCTTCAGGCGTCTGGTACTGTTGACCACGAAGTCGTTGCTTAATTTTTGGAAAAGTAAAAAAATCGTTAGGGCTTAAGTCTGGACTGTACGGCGGGTGTTCCAGAATTTCGACGTTTTGCTCTTTTAAAAACGCAATTGTTTGCCGGGTGGTGTGCGAGCACGCATTATCGTGGTGCAGTCTTTTACGACGTCTTGGGCTATTTTTTTGAAACTCGCCGATGACTTCTGGTAAACAGACAGTGGTATACCAGTCAGCATTAAACGTTTTACGATCCTCGAGCACGATAGTGGCAACGTGGCCACTTTTCGCCACAAACGTGGCGACCATTTTTTTCGAAGTGCTCCGTGAGCGTATTACTTTGGTCGGTTTTGGCTCATCTTGGAACACCCAAACAGTCGACTGCTGTTTAGAATCGGGATCGTAGGCATATATCCAAGATTCGTCACCACTGATAATGTCGTAAACATGTTTCGAGTTTCCTCGGTTGAATTGCCGCAGAGTTTTGCGACACCATCGAACGCGAGCCGTTTTTTGGTCTTCACTGAGTAAATGTGGTATCCAGCGTGAGATCAACTGTTTTACGCCTAAGTGATCATGCAAAATACTGTGAACACTGGTCCCTGAAATACTTAAGGAAGCTTCTATCTCACGGTATGTCGCATGGCGATCTTCGACGATCAGTTGCCGTACAGCATCAATGTTCTCCTGGGTTACGGCTGTTTTTGGTCGACCTTCACGATGTCTATCACCAAGACTAGAGCAACCACGTTGAAATTCTAAATACCAGCGTTCCACAGTCCGGAGGCATGGTGCTTTATCATTGGAAACCGTAGTCAACTCTTCGAAGCACTGAAGTCGCGTTAAGCCCCTTTTGAAGTTGTAAAAAATTATCGCACGTAAATTTTCCTTCGAAATTTCCATTTTCACAACTGACTTGTCAACTTTGAACGAACGCTGTACTAAAACGGTTGGGCCGATTTCGAGTCATTCTTTTGTTTTCGAATTCTAAATTCAAATATTTTAAGATGACACTAGTTCTTTTTTATGGAATCACGGGAAGTTTGCAAACGACAGAACTTAAAAGGCAGCCCTCGTATAAGTTACTAGCGACCCGCCCTCGCTTCGCTTCGGTTTATGTGAGTTTTCGGTAACACCCGTACATAAAACAAAGTTTATTATACATGAAAACCTTCCTCTTGAATCACTCTATCTATTAAAAAAACCGCATCAAAATCCGTTGCGTAGTTTTAAAGATCTAAGCATACATAGGGACAGACAGCGGGAAGCGACTTTGTTTTATAATATGTAGTGATAATCCTCGTAGAATGTTATAATATTGTAGTGAGTCAGGAATCTGAATAATATTTACTTTACATTAGTAACACAGCTATTTCTCAATAGCTTGCGAGGTTTGTCGTTCCACTCGGTGTAAATGTATAGGAATGATACTAGTATTAAAATGAAAAAGCAATACATTCAAAACTAGACGGAAAAAAACAGCAACTCTTTCGACCATTATCAGAAGAACGGCTGGAAAATCTTACACAAATTTACCTATACTCCGTTTAATTACGTACTTAAAGAATGTAAACAAAACCACCTGTTACAAATGCCCTTCGTTAAAAATAGTTGTAGTATATGTGACCGCTTTCGATTGAATTTCAAAAGTGTACCACTTTTTAGGTGTGTCAGTGTGTGACTGCAATAGTGTGCATAAGTTTGCAGCCAGCGATGTGCGTTTATCTATAATATTGGCTACACGTTGTGTTATACACAGAAGAAAAAGGTACGCGTCATCCTACATCTATGACTTATACGCTTGGTAAGCTCTGCCGGCGCTCGGGCATGTCAAGGCCACGCCATCTAGGGTCAGACGGCGTCAGACGATCGGTAACGAACCGACTAATTCAGTTATCGATTGTCTGCGGTGTTGTATAAAAACTGTGGTAGAAAGCACGCGCTTAGCAGATATGACTTGTATTTCTATGTTTATTGGACACTAGCTCCGTACGCGCAGAAAAATTAAACATAGCCTATGTTCATCATGGATAATGTAGGATTGTAATGATTAAATAATTTATCAAATCGGTCCAGTAGTTTCAGAGCCTATTCAATTCAAACAAACAAACAAATTTAAATAAAAGGTCAACGAGAAATTTGCACTTAAAGAAGATGTAGTGACTAAGATTGAAAAGGACTTCGATGGTTCGGTCATTTGGAAAGGATGGATGAAAGAAGATTGACGAAAGAGATATACAGATCGAAAGTGAGTGGACGGGTCGGAAGGGGCCGCCCTAGGCGTACTTTTTCGAATCAAATCGGAGAAATACTGGAAAAGGGCCGAATCTTAAGTACCTGAAATTGACGTGCATGCATGACGCGATGTGTGAATGTGGAAGAAGCGAAAGAGATTTGTCAGTACAGCACTGTTTGACAGCTGTCAACATTATCCATTATGCAGAAACTTTATGGTTGTGCAATGTGTCAGGATTGACTTCTTATCGGCCTTGCACTATAATCTAAGTTATCTTTACCCACTTTAACTCAATAATGTAATAGGATTCCCGTTAACTTTGCAAAACAGTTAATTTCGCCTGCAAACTTAAAATTTAACGACCAGGCACAAATTGGACCCTTTGTTTACATTCCATGCGCACAACTTTTTTTTACAACCTCACAGGTTTAAAAGTAACGCGACCCAGCATATTGTTCCTTAGCCATTGTTCAAGACCCCATTTAAAAAAAAGAACAAAACCGTTCCAATTCAAAAATGGAAACAAAAGACGCTGTTGCGTCACCCGATTAAAGCCATGCTTTTTTATTTTGCGGACGCGGAAATAACCATAGACTTTAAACTGTATGGGATAAAGGTGAAGTTTTATGGTAGAGTTAATTTAGTGTTTTTTTTAAAGTGGTGTGGAGATACTTACCTAATGATCTCATCGTTTGCGTATGTTGGAAATGCGATGTTTTTAAGGTTTGCGATGAAATTAAGGAAATACTCAAGGACAAACAAACTGCATTTTACCGTAAATACCGTAGTTTTGTAACTATACAGTCAAGGAAATTGATTCCTAAACCATTTTGGACAATGTCAAAGTGACACTGTAAATAAATTCATAAGAAGTCTCTTATGTTTTGATTGATGCTTGATGATCAATTTCCTTTACTTTACTTTTATGTACACATATAACAGATTGATAATAGGAGTTTATGCAACAGTTGTATAAGAGAGGTCAAAATAGACGAGTTGCGTGTGTTGACGCCACGAGTGTTTTTTGACTATGTTAAGTTCTTTTTGGGACGTATTTGGGTTAACTAATTGAAAACTTGAAAAAAAATGGTATTAACCAACCAGAATACACCTATTTTTAAATCGACTATTCAGGTAACAGAATTAATTTTTCTTAGGTGTTTTGTAGTCCCTATTTCACAATCGTTAAATTAAAATATGATTAAATCGATTGTGTAACGCTACGCTTTGGCAGCTAACCGTGTCGTTTTGGCTCAAAAAAGCACAAGTGCTGTTATGGGGCATAGACTAAGTAGACTTTTCTCTGGATTTTTCTCAGACATATTACGTATGTACTTATATTAGTGTTCATTATTACATAAATGACAGATAAGGGTACAGCAGTAGGTAAATAATTATACCACAGTCACGAGTTATTTTAGTATGAAAACTAATTATACAATTAATTCAGGATGTGCTAAGGAAAACCGAATGAATGTTTGCGGCTATCACAAAACGTTTCCTGTTTTGCCATAATGTATTGACTTATTAACCTAATTAAAGAATAATAATAGGTACAATGATTTTAACGCGGGATTTCCAACCTTTAACGTTCTGAACATTGATATAGAATGAAGGAACATGCCGCACGGTCAGGGGGCCTGCGGGCTGGGACTGGAACCGCTTAGCGCGAAAGGGGTTTTCGATATGGTAAAAAAAAAGAGGTTTATTCAGTAAGTAAGCCGCACGGGCACTATTACACGTCAAAAATCTACCAGCGCTTCGCAAGAGACTCCTGCTGAGAAGAAACGCCGCAAGAAACTCAACAGTTAGTCGTTTTTTTTTATTATACAATTATAAAACTTAACCTAGTTGTATACAAAACAATGAGTATAACACACAATAAGGAGTAAATAAATTCACGCGTAGTTGAGCAGGAAAATGTGTCAAAGCTCGGGATTTTCAAGTTGCCGTGGACTCGCGGTCTACACAAAATGGGTCGGGCGGGGGCCCGGATGCGAACCGCGGTCCACCATTTGGTGACCCCTGATATAGGCCCGCTGGCCCCCGTCGGCGTGTGCAGTCTTTTCCCCCAAGTCAGGTAAAAAGGGTTGATGGAATAAGGAACACTTGATTTTTATTTTGCAGATAGGGTTATTCATTTGTTTCACAACATTATATTTTTGACCGTATGATCTTTGAATGAGTTATGTAATTGGGCGTTTTCCCAGAAAAGTGTACATTGTTAAGACTGCGCCGAGCGTACGCCGGATGTACAGTGGCGCCCTCCTTACTATTATTATGTTTTCTATTAAACTAAAGTATTTTCTTGAAATTGGTCGGTAGGTTTTTGTACTACAAATGAAAACACCACTTTTAGGGAATATCACATAGTTTAATAACAATTCACCTTCGAGTTATAAACTTAACGGAAAAAAGTGGCCACCTTTTCCCGTTAAGCTGACTACTCAAAGGGTAATTGTTATTAAAGTGTGTGACGTATCCCATAAATTGTGTTTCTACTTGCGCTACAAAAACGTATCGTCTGATTGCAAGGAAATTCTTTACTTAAGTAGAAAACACAATAAAAGTAATGAGGGCGCCACTGGACGCTCGACGTTTGCTCGGTGCAGTCTTAAGGACAAAAATTAAGAAAATTTTACTGTTTCCGTTGCGTCACGAAAATTTGTCGTACATAAAGTATAGGTATGTACTTACACTTTTTTTGAAAAAACGCCCAATTAGCACTGGTGGCATCACCCTAATTATCAATTAGCAATTGAGGAAAACAAAGTAAATTATCATTTCATATGTATCTTTGGTCTTTAAATTCGCTAGTTGTACCTACTTTGTGCACAATTACCTTCATCGCGAAGAGCGTCATCCGCCATATAAGTTATCATCAAAGACAAATATTTGAAGAAGGCCAAGGTGAGAGATTAATGCCGCGCAACCTGGATTCATGACATTCAGGACGTTTTGATTCATTAAAAAGTTACGTGAAGACGGTCAAGTGCAAGTCGGACCCGCGCACCGTGTTCTGTAATTAAGATAATATGCTTGGTAACCGCAAAAGAAAATAATCATGTTGTTATGAAATTTAAATTTTAACCAAAAAAACAATAGGTCCATTTTGAATATAGATTACCAAAGTTTTTTTGCTATTTCTCAAAAACTGTAAATACTTAATGAACACTTTGTCTATAAATATCTGTATGTCAGGATTTTTTCTGATTTTGTTGAGTAATATACTTCGGTGATAAGGACCCTTATCTCCGAACGATCATTTTTGGTAATATAATTCGTAATATTTTGATTTAAGCGTCGCCACGTCGGGGACCGCTAAGTAGCTGGGGTATTTTATATTATTTCATTTACTTAGCGGTCCCCGACGTTTCGACGCTTGAATCAAAATATTAATACCTACTATAATTAAACTTATAGGGCCAATAGTTATTATTTTTTACTTTTTAGACGTTTTTTTACCGACTGTTTAGAGTCCGGGGTTTTTAAATTTTCAATAAATATTTTATTTCACGCTTTTTAAACTTTAAAGCTCAATATCTCAAAAACGGCTAAACCGATTTTGATAAAACGTCTAAAAAAAACACTCCTGACTAATTCACCTTTCAAACAAAAAAAACGAAATCTCAATCGGTTCATCCATTCGGGAGCTACGATGCCACAGACAGACACACACACAGACACAGACACACTTACACAACTTTAGATACGATTTATAACACCCCGTCGTTTTTGCGTCGGGGTGTTAAAAACAAAAAACTAACGTATAACTTAACTAAATAGACGAAAGTGTCGTCAAAATAATAAGACTCTAAAGTCATCTTATCGCCAACATAATAATTTAAACTAAGACAATACCAAAACATAACTAAGTATAATCTTAGACTTATTTTGCGCAGCGCTCAGCCTGGGTGTGCAAAGGGGGAACGCGGCCATTATTCTATTTATACTTAGTAATTACATTAATTATGTTTTGTAATTTTGTATGTGTTTTATGAGAATAAATGTTTAATTTAAACAGTGATTTATTATACGTGCCTATCGCGCAGGCACGCACGTGACCAATCACGGGCACTCCAAGAAAACAACATGGCGTCCTAACTGACACATTTTTTCACGTTATCCTTCTGTTAGGCACAGGCATATCTATTCTGCCATTCGCCCCTAAAGAGCATGCTACCACCGCTTTGGAATGCGACCGTCATCCCACCATCCAACAAGCAGTTAAACTTAAGCAATTATAAGTAGTTCAGTATTATTCAAATATTCACCTAAAGTAAGTCATTATAGCCTTCGGCTAACCAGCGGGTAATAATTTATAATGATCTCATCGCTTCGCTCAAGAATTAACTCATAACACCCTTGCTACGATCGGAAATTAAATCTGGAGTCCCTAATTTCCTCAGGATTCAATATCGCGCCCGAGACATACAACGGTGCTTTATCCCCTCGGTGTATAATCTACCATTATAAGATCTTAAACTTGATATTTTCCTGTACCTACCTCTCATTATAAACCAGCCTCACGTGCCTATGTAACGCGTATTGTTAGAGTTAAGTACGAAATCAATTGTTTTAACTGAAACAGTTTATATAACCGTTGCGTTATATGAATACTCTTTATGTAGTTGTAGCATTTTATGGTACGAAAGCAAACCACACCGGCAAAGTATAAAATAAAATAAATGTTTTAAAAAACCGCCTTCAAAAACGCTTAAAATAACTTCTTTTAAAATGGTAGCTATAGGTAAGTCCAATTGAAGTCGGCTTTTGGGTAAAAATATTGTGTGTGGCGGTTTTTAGTTTTTTTTCATCACACTTGCTCGTAAATAGTGTCCTAACATGCTAGAAAAATCGACCGTAAATCCAAAATAATACCCGCGGGCCTTTTTTTTACCATTACGTTACTTTAGTGCGTAATAGCTTTTTTTTTTAATATTATACGTGGACTCGAACTATCACAATACGTCAGGACCCCAATTCTTGTGCCATTCGATATGAAGTTTCATTCGAGATGAAATGTCAGTTGAATACTATTTCCTAACAATCTCGCATAATAAACTATTGATCTCATTATGTCACTAGAATCGGACTCCGAACACGTTTGACATTATCTGTGGTAAGTCACAGACAATGACGTAGTCTGCCGCTAATAAGTTAAAAATATGATCTTTTGTCTGATTTTATTTCATTTCCTCGCAATTGTGATGAAAAACATTGTATGTTACACGGGTGGTAAAGGAAATACAAAGCTCGAGTCATTAAAGCCCTCAGCCTTCGGCTTCGGGCTTCTAACAGACTCTCGTTTGTAATTCTTTCTTTACCACCCTTAATACACAATGTACTATTAAAGCATCTATTTTATTTTATACCTTTTTGTGAATAAGCCTATGTACTTCCACTTCTTAGTTGATACATCGTTGCTTAAATACAAAAGGTCCACAAGTCAAAATGTGTAACGCGCATACATTTGATGCGCATAAAATTATTTAACCATACTTTATAATGGTCATAAAGTGGTTGCTCATATAAGAATTTAACTATACTGTTTAAACACATAATCTTCAAAAGGCATTAACAAGTTTTACCGCTCTTTAAAAAATAACCCTAACCTATCCACTATCCAATATTATGGCTTGATACACATGTATGACATTTACAATTATTACCAAAAATAATTATAATTATCAATATTATGACTAAATAAATGTATGACGTTCTACATTATGGTTAAACCAATTATGACTCCGTATAATTATGACAGGGAACAATTATACCAAAGTCCAATTTATGCCAAAAATATGAGCATCAACTTTATTAAAATAATGCGACCAAACGGCCGCCCGAAAAGATATAAGTCTTCTGAAGATAAGGTGATAAAGGGTTTAATTCTATTATACTCCGTTCATGTATACATATAACCTTTTTTATTACCAGTTAAGTCGACTTGTACCCTTTTTCACTAAGACACCAGAATTAACTAAAGTAAACGAGAATACAAACCCTCAATTCTGTTCATTTCCTTACCTTATAAGAGTTACAAGCACAATTCTGGACAAATTGGCGTATTTCCTGCCACGTCGATTTTTTCCTGCAATATACTTACACGTTAACTTAACCAGACTTCATTTCCTTTCGTATATAAGCAGTCGATTTATATCTTAGGCGATGGGTTTGCAACCTGTCACTAATACGCTATTTGTGCAAAATGTGGTTACAGAATTATTAACAAGTTTTTAAGGTTGTACGTAATTCTGTAGCTCTGCTTCCACTCTGGGAACGAAGGCGTAAGTTTATGTATGTATGTAATTATAGTTAATGTACGAGCATTACAGAAAACACATAATCGGAAGCGAAGTATTTTAATTTTAAAAAAAGCATACTAGTTACAATTGTTAACGACCAAGGCTTTCATAGAGCCAGGATGCAACACCGTTCGCAGTCAGCGATGATATCATCGATGCAGTAATATCTGCAACTGTCGTTCTAGGAAAACGACGTCGTAAATTGTTTAAATATGGCTTGTGAGTAATTTTGTCCTTATGTTACTTTTAAAACTAATAGATAAGGTACACGTCCGAGTGCTCGACATATCAACAGAAAATATTTATTTGCGTCGTGATATTATGTTAATTTATACATAGTACACGAAACATTTTCATGTGATTTGGGAGATGAGATCGTTACTTTTGTTTAATGGAATTTGTTTTATATGGTACCTAACCGTATGGAAAAATTTCAAAATGAAATGAAATGTTAGTCAATTGGATTGTATGAGTAAATGTCAGGAGCCTTTGCTGGCAGTCCTTTTCTTTATTTAAAAATTGCCGTGTAAAATATCAAAGCCACACAAATTTCTCATCGCTAAAATGAGGTGGTGATAAAAGTAATGTTAATCTCATTTTGTTAATTGCAATTCAAAGTATGGGGACAAATACTAGTACAGCACTCGAACGTTTACCTTACCCCCCTTACTTATAAACGTGGAATAAGATAGGAATAGGTTATGCCATGCTTTATCCTTATCTGTAATTGTGACATTTGCATCTGACAGAAAGTGACAAACCATGGCATAAACTATTCCAAGCTTATAATATACTAGCGACCCGCCCTCGCTTCGCTTCGGTTTATGTGAGTTTTCGGTAACACCCGTACATAAAACAAAGTTTATTATACATGAAAACCGTCCTCTTGAATCACTCTATCTATTTAAATGCAAAAGGGCGACAAATCAAAATGTGTTTGTGTTGCATTTAAATTCGGAATGCTATATACTTTAAGTTTTAAATCAAACTATATCTGTTTTAGTTTTGTGGCGCTTTTGCATTTCAGCAGCGATATTTATTGTTTATGTCGCTCATTCAATACAAAACGGACACATTCTAAAATAATTTGCTCTTCCATTAAAAATCGTATTCCAACCGCATCTAATTTCAAAATGCAACACTGACTCATTTCGGATTGTGTCCGTTTTATATTCAACTAGCGACCCGCCCTCGCTTCGCTTCGGTTTATGTGAGTTTTCTGTAACACCCGTACATGAAACAGGATTTCCTTCCTCTTGAAACACTATCTATTAATAAAAACCGCATCCAAATACGTTGCGTAGTTTTAAAGATCTAAGCATACATAGGAACAGACAGCGGGAAGCGACTTTGTTTTATAATATGTAGTGATAAGTAAGGGGTACGTGTTTTAGGGAAAGTTATAGTTATAATGCATTGGGAAAGCGAACGGGCAGACTGACCTACCCATGTATTGTAGGCGGTAATATCCAAATCGTATTTGACCTGTTATTATGGTATTATTTTGAAATCGGCCTGTAACCTACATAACTTATACCTCTAGAGCTTTACAAGTTTGGGACTTGATCAAGGTGTGAGATTATCCTACAAATTGAAAACAGGATTTTCTTAAAGTTTGTCTCAAAAGCACCCGTTTTCTTCTAGTTTTTTGGTTATTAATGCCTGAGTTTTTTGTTTAATGCTATCAGTGTTTGCTCTTCGCCCGCTTTGGAGTATTGGTCGGAATGACGTCATTTTGTTTGTAACCGCCTTTTGTTTTTTAAGTCTAGCCCTGGCTGTGATGTGACGTAGAAAAGAGCATGTGGCGTTTTAGGTTCTTTAGCCATTAGCAGAAATTATTTATTTTGCCGGTAAATAATGATAAAATTATAAAAAAAAACATGCTTATAAGATAAGCCTCTCTAAGCATGAATTTTTCAAATCACCTTTTAAAAAGTTCCTGTTTTTTTACCGCTTAAGCAACTTTGAATTATTCACATTAAATTTAAAGCTTTTAAAGCATTAAAGCCCTAAATCAGACGCGAGCGACGCCGCGAGCAGACCTAGTTTAAGTAATAATAAGTGAAGCTATTTTTAGCGCCGCCTGTTCAGCACGTGTTGCGGGCACATGGCTAACTTGACGAAAAACAACTTAAAAGATGCCGGTTCCGTAGGTTATTCGAGATTTATAGTTAACTAGCGAAAATCACATAAAAAGTAGATATACTTAAGGTAAGAGTAAGTGGGAATATTGGAAAAGGGGGGGCAAAGGTGAACGTTCCACGATATGCTCGGGGACTTATTAGGAAAGGGCTAGGTCTGGAGACTCTGTAGTACCCTAAACCGACGCACGTGTATGAAGAGACATGGGTGTGGAGGAAGCGAGGGAAGTTGGTCTAGATCGTAGCAAGTGGAAGGAGGTGGTCTCTGCCTAGTTCGAAAAATAATCTTGTGTCGGTCGACTAAAGTCAAGTCTCTTTGACAAATGTCCTAAATTTAAAACGTTGGGTCTATGAGGTAGTTATAAAATGTCCTTAATAATCTGCATCTAGTGCTTGTACGATTACCATTTAGGAATTTAAACAGTCCTGACATAATGACATTTTGATAAAAGTCCGGACTTTTTAGTTACAAAATGGAAACATTACTCACTTAGTTACAGTGGTATGTTAGGCATGGTAGCAGACGCTCTCTGCAAAAATCCGGACAAATTAAAGAGCCGGACAAAGTTCAAAATAGCGTCTAAAAGTTCGGACATGTCCGGACTAATCCGGACGGATGTTAATATATTTATTGTATGGAGAATGCCATGCATACACGTTCCAACGCTACTTTCATAGAGGGAGTATAAAATCGGCTAATAGATCTTCGCACCTGTTACAAATGCCCTTCATTAAAAAGTCTATATACGACCGCTTTCCTGCGTCTATGTGTGTCTATGTGTGAATCTGCATTAGTGTGCGTAAGTTTGCCGGCAGTGATGTGCGGTTTATCAATAATATTGGCTACAAGCTGTGTTGTACACAGAAGAAAAAGGTCACGGGATCTATGTTTTCCTACATCTATGGCTTCTTTCCTTGCGGAAACATTTTAAAAGTGTCATTCATTCGACACAGCCTTATTAAAATTCTGGCCGCAAGTCTCGTATCAAATCAACATACAATATGACCTAAAACGTTTAGTTTCTCTTACACACCCATACACGAAGGATTACGAGAAATCCTTCGCTTTCTTTTGCATTAACATGCCATACAATACAACTTGTGTGCATGGTTCCTGTAAGGTCGCCGTCGATAGAACTTATGAACGATGTAAACAAGTTAGTATTGTTTGACACATAACCTCAAATATTCACCAAGCGTGTTCAAATTAAAAATAACGGTAAATGGATAGTTATTTCACCTTACACTTAATATGAAAATAAAGATCTAGTGTGTAAATCATTGCAGAGACCTCACTTGATCTTTAAAAGAACGTGATTATCGAGTAATCGGGTCGCTAGTAGAATGACTAGGTCGTAAAATGACTGACTCGCAAAATGACCACATCTCGCTTGTAGCCTACATCTCAAAATGTCCGAGTCGCAAAATGGACACAATGGTTTTTTCATTTTATCACTGTTTAAGTACAGTCGACGGAGCCCCGCACGGCTCCTATTTCTAGGTAATTTGCCCTTCGGGCATTTAAAGTAACCTAACGAACCTAACCTACCTAGTTACGCAAAGAAAGTAGTCCTTTTGCGACTCGGACATTTTGAGATGTAGGCTACAAGCGATGTGGTCATTTTGCGAGTCAGTCATTTTACGACCTAGTCATTCTACTAGCGACCGGAGTAATCACGGTGAATTGGTTCTTTGGGTTTTGTTTACATCTTTTACAAGTGCTATTGACGGCGACCTTATATCGCTCTAGACGTTATGAACGGTCAAATACCACTCCTTTTCCGATGAAATGGTGAAATTACTAGCGAGATAAAAAAAGATAAAAGACATTTATTCATAGCGCACAGGCACTTTTATATGTCAAGAATCTACCAGCACTTCCCAAGAGGAGACCACTGCTGAGAAGAAACGCAAGATACTCAACAGTCATTATACGAAAGAAAGGACATGGCCCGTTTTACTATGGCCCTGTGCCCCAGAATGTACAGCAATCATTTATATCTCAAATTAAAGCGAAAATTATGTACTTTCAATATGTATTTGTCATTTTACATATAAAGCAGCGGTTTTAAAGTAATTCGATACTTAGTTTTTTACATAACCTCAAAACACATCATAACGTGCAAGGCGCTGTCACCTCAAACTGCAATAATGATCTCTCTTTAAAGGCCTACTGCTCCTAAACGGATTGTTCAAATTGCTTTGGAAAAATATATGTTACGTGCAATATTATCAATAGTAAAACGTTTGTTGTTTTTCTAGTCCTTACTGTTATTTTTGTCAGAAAATAGAAAAAAAAAAAAAACTACTCTATAGCGCGAAAAGGGCGCGAACCTTAGGCGAACCACCTTAATTTTTTATTTTATTTTGCATTGCGAGTCTTTAATCCAAAAAGGCGGCATGCCAAGTTTTAAACGTCCTCTAGTGAAAGGTACAGAGTGATGTCATATGGCTCTGTCCCTTTCGTTGCCTAGAACTTGTCAGTTTTAAGAATTTGTAATACGGCCTCCAGGGATTCACCTTTTTCAATAACACGCCGGCACGCGTATGTGTACATGCCAAACTGTCAAGTGGGTGGTTTCCGGCACACAATATCTTTTTTATATTTACTTTTTTTCCGCTGCTTGTACAGAGATTTAATTAATCACACGTGTAATTAATAATTATTTAATGATTTTTCACATATGTCTCATTCGTGTACAAATTGGGGCACAAACGGGCCATGTCCTTTGTCAAGATCGTAGCAAGTGGAAAGAAGTGGTCTCTGTCTCTACCCCTCTGGGAAACTGGCGTGATTTAATGTATGTAGGTATGTATGTACATTTCATACTACAATGATACTAGGTACTTAGTGTCGATTTTCCAAACTGGAATAAGAGTTACTCCGAGATTAGTCTATACATATTCGGCATTTAATCTAGGTATAAAACCTTATTCTCGTTTGGTCGAATCCGCCCTTAGTCCAGCATTATATAAAGCTGTAAATATTAAATTAAATATAATATCAAATATCATACGTGGTCCAGCAGGAAAACATGTCAAAAATATTACGAGAGATATAGAGACATAAATCACACACGCTTAGTTTATGTAAAAATTACTTGTTATTGATTTTTTTTGTGCAATAAAGAGCTTACATACATACATAAAAGTTTAGATATGTTTTCCTACATCAATGGTGTCTTCTAGATAAGATACATATTTGCATTTACACAAATTATTAACGACTAAGTTTTGGGTTTATGTCAAGCATTTTTTTCCGGATCACTTCGTTTACCCGAATTTCATTTGCCATAATTGTGTCACTTGCCATAATGTTAATTTGCCATAAAGGCATATTTTCTGAAACTGTAATCCTTTCAGGTAATTTTTACATGCCATCGTATAGAGCCCAATAGGTTAGGTTAGGTTTGTTTTATAACAATTCTGAATAGATCACGATTTCAGAAAAAATGCCTTTATGGCGAATGAATATTATGGCAAGTGATAGAATTATGGCAAATGACTTTCGGGCAAACGACAGAGAACCATTTTTGTCTGTTAGATGCCATCATAGTCCACCATAGTCTTACGATTGCAAATGTCGATGGCCTCAGAGCTTACTTACCATAAACAAGTTTTTTTAATTAATTGATTTCACTTCTTATTAACTAGTTATGTGTATTTCGCCAATGTTGAGTTTTAAACCCTCGACGCAAAAAGAGCGGGGGTTTTAATATAAGTTGGACTGCTATATGTGTGTGTGTGTCAGTCTGTGGCACCGTAACTCCTTAACCGATTTGGATGGGGTTTTTTTTATTTGAAAGCATGCTTTCTAGCGGTGGTTCTAAGCTAAGTTTCATGGAAATCGGTTGATCCGTTTCAGAGATATCAGTTCTGAAAGAAGGGGTCACCATTACATCGGGGGTTTTATTTATTTATTTAAACTTAACATAGTCAATAATAATTTGATCAATTGCAAAAGCTTTATCTTGTCTAGGGGACACCGTTGATGTAGGAAAACGTATCGAAACTTTTATGTGGTCATCTTGCACCGTGTTATATTATAATATAAGTTATAAACAAATATAAGTAGGTGAGTTTTTTTTTCTCCTTTTTCTTCCTCTATCTCTCACGTAACATTTTTGGCATGTTTTCCTGCTGATCTACGCATGTTATTTAATATTACATTGAATTTAATATTTATTGCTTTATATAATGCTAGATTAAGTAGTACCATTGTAATATGTTTAAAAATGACTGACTGCTGAGTTTCTTGCGGCGTTTCTTCTCAGCAGTGTCTCCTCTTGGGAAGCGCTGGTAGATTCTTGACGTGTAAGTGCCCGTGCGGCCTACTTACTGAATAAATGTCTTTTGTCTTTTGTATTTTTTTTGTCTTCTTTGCACAAAATACAATAAAGTACAAATGACGGACTTAATGCTCAATGGCATTCTCTACCAGTCAACCAGTAGGCAAAACAGAATAAAAAACCTAAGGTCGGTGCGAAGAAAAAAACTGTTTCAATAAAATATATACAAGATACGGGTGTATAAAATATAATTATACGTAAAAACAGATGACTATGGTTTTGATCCATATGATGTTTTATTTTATTTACTCTCATGTGCGCAAGAAATCGCATCAACCGCTTTGTCATCGGAAATGCATGCGAGCGCCGGCGCACGTCGAAACTGTCGAAAGTGGGTCGCAGGCGCAGCGGCAGTGAAAACAGCCGAGATCCAAGATGTCGGGTCGATGCGATGCAATTGCAGTCTTGTTTATACATTCAATCTACATATCGAAATATACTGGGTATTCTGTTTAATTGTACACTTTTTTTTTTCATTTTTTTTTAAATATCAGGGGACAATGTCACACCAACTGACCTAGAACTAAGCTCAAGGCTTGTATTATGGGTTCTAGACAACGATATAAATACTTATATAGAGAAATTATATACTTAAATATATAGAAAACATACATGACTCAGGAACAAATATTCGCGCTCATCACATTAATATCTGCCCTTACCGGGATTTGAACCCAGGACCGCTAGCTTCGTAGGCAGGGTCACTACCAACTAGGCCAGCGCGTCGTCAAATTTAAACACACGATTTTGTATCGATAATCTATACTAATATTATAAAGCTGAAGAGTTTGTTTGTTTGCTTGAACGCGTTAATCTCAGGAACTACGCTATATAATATACTAGCGACCCGCCCTCGCTTCGCTTCGGTTTATGTGAGTATAATATATAGCATATAGCCTTCCTCGATAAATGGCCTATCTAATACTAAAAGAATTATTCAAATCGGACCAGTAGTTCCTGAGATTAGCGCGTTCAAGCAAACAAACAAACTCTTCAGCTTTATAATATTACTAGCGACCCGCCCTCGCTTCGCTTCGGTTTATATGAGTTTTCTGTAACACACGTACATAAAATAAAAAAAAAATATACATATAAACCTTCCTCTTGAATCACTCTATCTTTTAAAAAAAACCGCATCAAAATCCGTTGCGTAGTTTTAAAGATCTAAGCATACATAGGGACAGACAACGGGAAGCGACTTTGTTTTATACTATGTAGTGATGATGATGATGATATTGATGATGTAGTATAGAAGTATAGATATGTATAATTTTTTTGACTGTATTTCAATGACTGTAAAGGACGGTAATATAACAGTTTTGAAGTATAAACAAATAGTACCGGAACACAACGATAAACTTACTTAATATAAGTACTTAATCGTTCTAATTCCCATAGTACAGTCGGCCTAAAAGGTGGTATACCCATGGTTGAAGTTCATTCGCACGTCATGATACAACAACTTTATATAATGACAGTATTATGACAGTGACAAGTGTCAACCTTAGCGATAATTAGATCTCACATAATCTTTTGTCAAAACTGGTAGACTAAATTCTTGGCCGACCGTACAATCCTAGAGCTTAGTTTGGGACAATTAATTTGTTATTTGTGTGAGATTGTTCCTGGTATACAAAAGCTAAGGTGTAATACAAAAAAAAATAACTATACCTGTTCTCGTGCCCACTTTGTTGGGCTATAAACATTTGTTTAGAGTTAAGTTTTCAATCTTAAATTCCAAATTCTTTTTGAATTTCATTAATACACTATGTTACAAAGGTTTTAGATACAAATAATGAATGTATGTATGTAAGTATAGATAGTACATATAGAAGATACCTGTTGTTTGATCACCGGTGTAGATCGCAAAAAAACTGCGGTCGAATAATAACACTCCGACCAAAATCATTCATTTTGGTTTTCGCGCATTTGATGCGGAACGCTTATCAACCGGCAAAGGGCGAGTTTAACTCGTAAATGGTTCCGTATTCAATACGTTTGTCTACATTCATATCATAACTTGACGACGCGCTGGCCTAGTGGGTAGTGACCCTGCCTACGAAGCTAGTGGTCCTGGGTTCGAATCCCGGTAAGGGCAGATATTTGTGTGATGAGCGCGAATATTTGTTCCTGAGTCATGGATGTTTTCTATGTATTTAAGTATATATTTCTCTATATAAGTATTTATATCGTTGTCTAGTACCCATAGT
Source organism: Acleris laterana (assembly GCA_963966035.1). NCBI lineage: Eukaryota > Metazoa > Arthropoda > Insecta > Lepidoptera > Tortricidae > Acleris > Acleris laterana. The sequence continues at coordinate 9,276,472 of OZ014464.1, forward strand.
ACAAGCCTAGAGCTTAGTTTGGGACTAGATCAATTGGTGTGAGATTATCCCCTTATATTTATTTATTTATATTAAGTTATCTGTATCTGTGGTTGTACTTTAATGTTAACATTAAAGTCACCGCCAATAGAACTTGTCAAAGATGTAAACAAATTAGTACTGTTTGACACATAACCTCAAAATGTTCACCAAACGTGTTTTTATTAAAAATAACGTATAATGAACAGTTATTTCATCTAAAACTTAATATGAAAATAAAGATCTAGCGTATAAAGAAAGACAGGGCAGAGCTGTGTGGGGCAACTAGTAAATTCTCTCATATATCAGTTTTTAGAAACACCAAGATAATCACTATCATCACTACATAGTATAAAACAAAGTCGCTTCCCGCTGTCTGTCCCTATGTATGCTTAGATCTTTAAAACTACGCAACGGATTTAGATACGGATTTTTGTAATAGATAGAGTGACTCAAGAGGAAGGTTTTTATGCATAATAAATCTCTGTTTTATGTTTGGGGGTTACAGAAAACTCACATAAACCGAAGCGAAGCGAGGGCGGGTCGCTAGTGTCTAATAAAAATGACACAATAACATCTCTTAAATTACTAGGTAAAAGCAGCGCATCTTGTCCTAAATATGCAAAAATTACAACCGTTTTTTAATTGTCCCCCGGAACGCTAAAAACTTATAATTATCTCTGCTTATGGCGGAAACGAGGATGCGTCACACGCTAGTCCCGTATCTACCACCGGCGCGCGCGCACGTATAACGACCTATTGCAGAAAAAAAAGTATAGTCATTTTTGGCAGTTCTAAATGTTGCCTTAGCCACAGGGTCACATTAGCTGCTATAAATTGTTTTGAAAAAGTGTATACGTTTCAATTTTGAAAAGAATACAGCCTGTAAATTTCGAGTAAACCATTCCAAATTCAAATTTTAATTTTGAGGTTTGTCGCCTGTTTTTTTGCTTTAAGTTGTTAATTGTTGGCGGCCAGTGTTAAAAAGGTGCGATCTATTGTGCAAGGTGATATAGTGATTCAAAAGTGAAGTGTTGTCGTGTGTAACGGAACGCGCTTTCGCTGAGCAATACGGATTTCTTTTTTCAAACCCTTTTAGCGTTTTTACAACAAGATCTTAGACGTTAGACTACATGTGTTTAGCACAAAAAAATGAACGTTGACTCAACGTCGAGTCATGCTTAAAAATTTGTCGTTACTTTGAAATTTAGAACGCTCGTTTAAGGCGATAGCTAATGCGTTATTATTATTACTTCAACTATTATGTAAAGTAGGGTAAGTAATGACCTTGAAAATGTCATAGGGAAACAATGTTAACCAAACGGTTACTTATTGGTTATTTATTTACTTAGCTGGTTATACAGATTCTATTCTCGTGTTGGAACTTATATTGTAACTTTTTTTTTCGATTGATTTATATTAAAAATCATAACTTTGTATTACTCTTAGCACCAGAATTTCTGCTAAAAAAACCATGCGTGGATATGTTGATGTCATGAAATCCCTTAAACTATTTTTCGCATGACACATTGCAAAATTTAGGGCCATCTTAAACTGCATATGTGCAAACATGCGCGTGCGCAAGTAGGCCAGGTAGATATTGACGTCACGCTCTTATCAAAATGGGAGAGATTACTTATACCTAACCTGTTGTGATAGCTCGGTGGACGAGCACCGATAACATATCACATATTTGTCTGAAATAGAATGTAAATTATTACATGACTATTTTTTGTTGGAGTTTTAAGTTATTACAATATTTTATTTAACTTGCTCTGTTCGTATGTTTGCAAGTTGTTCGTCCAAATTTGCAAGTCAATTTTGCCGTGTGTTACCGGGTTAGAATAGTGCCACTCCATGTCTTCCCATGGAAGTCATAAGAGGCTACTAAGTGGTCCCATACAACAAACGTGATTTTTTTGTCGTTTTTGCTCGATATTAATGATGTCTAATGTTGTATACATAATACGGAACCCTTTGTACGCAAGTCCGACGTGTTTGTTAATAGGGTCTCATTGGAAAGAAAACGGGAAAGAATATACTTTTGGCTATCATGTTATATTTTGACAGAGCGAAAGTGAGTGGAAGGGTCGGAAGGGGCCGCCCTAGGCGTACTTTTTTGAATAAAATCGGAGAAATACTGTAAAAGGGCCGAATCTTAAGTACCCGAAACCGACGTGCGTGCATGGCTCGATGTATGAATGCGGAAGAAGCAAAAAAGATTAGTCAGGATCGTAGCAGGTGGAAAGAAGTGATCTCTGCCTACCCCTCTGGGAAACAGGCGTGATTTAATGTATGTATGTATGTATGTATTTTATCTTTATTGCACAAAAACACAAATTTGAGTAGAAAAGGTGAACTTAATGCCAACATAATCAACTTATTGAGTAACAATTCCGAGATGAAATCAGCCAATGTCACCGACCATTAAATTGTTAATATTAAATGTCATATCGACAAATGATACGTAAGTTCGTGAGTCATTGATGTAATAAATGTCCGTGACCTTGTCGTCATTTCTAGGAAAGCGGATGACACTTCAATGAAGCTCTAATCATTAGCACCTAAGTTATATCTAATGAAATAGATAATAATAATAAATAGTATACTTTAATACCTGACTATCTTTTGATATTTTCTTCGATATACATTCAAACATACAATACGCCTCTACCGTAGGGGTAGGCAGAGACCACTTCCTTCCACTTGCAACGATCCGGACCAACTTCCCTCACTTCCTCCACACTCATAAGTCTCTTCATACACTTGCGTCAGTTTAGTGTTCTACTGAGTCTCCTGACCTAGCCCCTTTGGACTCCATTCGAGTCGAGTTTTTAAAAGGTTGCTTTCTTAGGGCCTGTTGTTTGATCAGTAGTTAAACTAACTAATTGTTAAAATTTGAAAAAGGAATCGAAAATTTGAAGGAATCTTAAGAAAATGTGTCAAATTTTCAATTCCTTTTTCGAATTTTAACAATTAGTTAGTTTAACTACTGATCAAACAACAGGCCCTTAGTCCAGTCACAAACAAAGCACGTTATAAATATGATATTTTCTACGACGAATTCTCGTCATAGCATTCGACAGTCTGTGTTAATTTTTCGCGACCTTGACGAGTTACTGTGAAGTACTTGGTTTAGGTATAATTATTCGTACAATAGCTCAGCGGTCTTAGTAGCCGACGTCAAGCGTGAGAACATTCCGAAAACATTACAGTTTCGTCATTAAAAATAATAGGGATTTACTTTGATCAAAATAACCAAAGATATATCTTCTGTATCTTTTGTATAATATGATACCGTAAAACGGGGTGAGTCACATCCTAAAATAACTCATAATTTGTTTCAAATAAGACCAAAAATTAAATGGTCTGTTGGAAATAATTTCAGTGACTAAGATTGAAAAGGGCATGCTTCGATGGTTCGGTCATTTGGAAAGGATGGATGAAAGAAGATTGACGAAAGAGATATACAGATCGAAAGTGAGTGGACGGGTCGGAAGGGGCCGCCCTAGGCGTACTTTTTCGAGTCAAATCGGAGAAATACTGGAATGAAATCTTAAGTACCCGAAACCGACGTGCGTGCATGACGCGATGTATGAATGTGGAAGAAGCGAAAGAAATTTGTCAAGATTGTAGCAAATGGAAAGAAGTGGTCTCTGCCTACCCCTCTGGGAAACAGGCGTGATTTAATGTATGTATGCATGTAAGTATTTATATCGTTGTTTTACCCATAGTACAAGCCTAGAGTTTAGTTTGGGGCTAGGTCAGTTGCTATGCCATTGTCCCCTGATATTTATTTATATTTTATTTATTGATATATAGAATAGACAAGAGGCCTGTTGTCACGAAATGGTTCCAACTCAGCGTTATGCTGGCGTTAAAGCCAGCGCTGGTCTTCCGTTGGATTTTTAAAACGATTTGAACACATCGTAATTTAATTTTTACGGAATAATCATATATTAATGAGTCGCCGCGGTCTTCCGACCGTAAATGTTGCCACAGACGAAACGGCGAGGTAAATGACACATTATTACTCCATTAAGTACCGTTTACATTAAAATAACTATATCGTAAACACTCTTAAACTGGCCAATCGTGTTTCTGCACTTAATGCGTTATTTTTATAAAAACTGCAGTAAAATATTAGTCAATGTCGACGCATCCTTTCTTTTTATGCAAATATGTTGGCAGCCTTGTGATAACATCTATTGAAACGTTTTGAAACTTCTGAAATATATTTTTTGAGCTTGCAACATTAATAAAAACAACTAGCCGCTGCCGCCGGCGACATCGTTCGCGTTGAAAAATAAAACAGCCTATGTTACTCAGGCTATGTTATTCAACTGGTGAGAGAATTTTCATACATACATACATACATAAACTCACGCCTTTATTCCCAGAGTGGGGTATGCAGAGCTACAGAATTTCCAACAACTATAAAAACTTTTTGATAATTCTGTAACCACATTTTGCACACTTAGGCGAAGATGTTTACCAGTGTATTAGTGACAGGTTGCAAGCCCATCGCCTAACAGTAGGTACTACACGCCTAACAGTACTACACGAATTTTCAAAATGGCTCCTTTGGTTTTTTGAATTTATATAATACTAGCTTCTGCCAGCGACTTCGTCCGCGTAGAATTAGTACTGCCTGTGTGCTCGTTTGTCTTCTCTATGCCATAAAAAAAAAACAGGAACCGTCAATTTTTCCGGGATAAAAGTAGCGTATGTTACTCAGGGATGATGTAGCATTCTAATGGTGGAAGAATTATTGAAAACAGTGCAGTAGTTATGAGTTTATTCGTTAGAAACACAAACAAATACAAAAATACAAATCTTTCCTCTATATACAAATCTACAAATCTAAAAATACAAATAATTCCTCTTTATTAGTGTAGACGAAAAAAAATATCTCTTTATTAGATTAAATCTTCATATATGTAGAACATACTTTTCGGTCAGTGTTGGATGTTCCCTCTAAAAGCCATAATATTTTGAAAATCGTAAAAGCAAGTAGATATAGGGGGGTAAGGTAAATGTCTATCGGTGTATGTCTGCGCTATACAGTAGCTCTTAAATGGATAGATTTGGACGCGATGTTCTTAAAATAAAGTTATAGTTTAATCAGGATGTTCTAAGCTAGATTGGCCAGCTCTTCAATGAGCCTCTTCGAAATTTATTCTTAGATAGATTTGTTCACCAAGTTATAAATCATATTGAAAAATACGCCTTCCATTTTTTAATAAAACAATAGACGACTCGTGAGCAATTTAACCATAGGATTATACAACGGACCTTCGAAATACCAATTAAAATATTTTTTCGGCTGTTAACGAACCGCCATTGCCACAAAAAACGCCTGTGGCCATAGTCATACGAAACCGTTCGAATTCAAATTCGGAACGCTCAACGAACGTATGATTCCATGTTTAAATTTAAACCCATACAAGGCTTGTGGTCGGGTGACCTTGGTTTTAGTTGCGCGGCGTGAGTTATGGCGGGCAACAAACAGTAGTAATAGTATTTCTCGTTGTAGTTAGATGGATGATGTTCGAGTTTATTGTACATGTATTTATAATCTAGAATCTCATAAATTCAGAGAGAAATGTGGAATAAAAGAAGATGTAGTGACTAAGATTGAAAAAGGCATGCTTCGATGGTTCGGTCATTTGGAAAGGATGGATGAAAGAAGATTGACGAAAGAGATATATGGATCGAAAGTGAGTGGACGGGTCGGAAGGGGCCGCCCGGGGCGTACTTTTCGAGTCAAGGCGGAGAAATACTGGAAAAGGGCCGAATCTTAAGTACCCGAAACCGACGTGCGTGCATGACTCGATGTATGAATGTGGAAGAAGCGAAATAAATTTGTCAAGATCGTAGCAAGTGGAAAGAAGTGGTCTCTGCCTACCCCTCTGGGAAACAGGCGTGATTTAATGTATGTATGTAATCTCATAAATGATTTCTTCTTTTTCGAATTTCATTTGTTAACCTTCGACGCCAATAAATATTGACGTGTCATCCCAGTACAAATTGTATTTTTTTTATTAATGGAGGTCCACCGCAATTTTCCGCAGTGATTTCGCCAATGCTGCAATGTCAAGAGTAGAGTAAATCAGTCAACAGAATAAAACAAAAGTAAAAGCAGGACATCTTTCAATCGGCTATCTTCCCTCCTCGAAGGTTACCGGAAGACCTATTCTTGTACACTTAAATGACAGGTGTCAGAAATCATAACTTATTTTCCTCTTCAAAGCAATTGATTCAATATTGGATTCCCTCGCTCCCAGTGGAGCCCCGCGGCCTGCTTAGAGGTCGTTCGTCTATGAAAGACTCTTTGTGGTTCGGCGGCGGATTGAAACAAATCCACGTCGTCTATGGATGTCACAGATGCAAACAGGAATGCATATTAAGCGCGGGAAATCGAAAAATATGTGAATGTCACTTGTTTTTGTTTATTTATTTTTTAACTTGGTATTTGTTGGCAAATGAAGTATTTATTTTTTAACTTAGTGTTTGTTAGCAAATCAGTTGTAGCTTTAAATAAGGTCGACTAATGTATAGTCCATGGTATTACTTAGTATGTATTAACTTGTCTTAGGTATTTAATAAACACTGTTATAACCTCAAAATGCATAATTTGAGGCTAAAACTGCGGTTTTCTGGTAAATAAACCATTTAGAGGCCACTTTGCAGGTAATTTTTACGATGATACATCATTTCTTTATGAGAAAATTGTGAAAAATGGTGGAAGGATGGATGAAAGAAGATTGACGAAAGAGATATACAGATCGAAAGTGAGTGGACAGGTCGGAAGGGGCCGCCCTAGGCGTACTTTTTCGAGTCAAATCGGAGAAATACTGGAAAAGGGCCGAATTTTAAGTACCCGAAACCGATGTGCGTGCATGACTCGATGTATGAATGTGGAAGAAGCGAAAGAAATTTGTCAAGATCGTAGCAAATGGAAAGAAGTGGTCTCTGCCTACCGCTCTGGGAAAAAAGTGTTTAATAAATAAGATAAGTCAGACGGTATGGAGATTAGATATGTTTAGTTTATCATGCTCTTTACCCTAGCTCCTTAGGGCTTAATTCATCGAAACTAGGTAAATTTTTGTGGCCTTTGATATTGACCTATTTATTTATTTGTATTATAGTGTACGAGATTTGTTCTGTATTAGTGTCCGATTACAGTTTGGCCGTTCTAAGTAGGCCGATTTGACAGCTGTCATCTGAGTAAAAATATGAGTTTGAGGCTATATTTTGTACTAAGGTGACAGCTGTCAAATCGGCCCTCGTAGAACGGTCAAGCTGTAGGTTTTGTGCACCAACTGTGACATTTTAATTTTTTTTTGTTGATTGTTAGAGAATGCCAATGGACATAACGTCTTAGGCCAATAAATCTTTAATTAAATTTACATACTTTAAATCAAAGTCGCGTCCTGCCGCCTGTCCCTCTGTATGTACGCTTAAATCTCTCGAACTAGGTAGGTACAGTCAACCAATTTGATTTCTAGGCCACTTTGGACTATGTTAAAGTGACGTTGTCAACCAAAACGTAAGAGACTCCCTATGATTTGGTTTACAACGTCACGTTGACAAACTCCATAGTGGCCTAGGAATCAAATTGGTTGACTGTACGCAACAGACTTTAATGAAGTTCCCATCAATATATAGAGAATGTAAAATCAAGAAGAAGGTTGTCATATAAGTACATAATTAGGTATAGTAATAAATTCTGGGTTTTATTGTAGGTACGGTACTCACATAAACCGGATCGAATCGAGGGCGGATTCTTAGTATTAAATAAGTAAAGGGCATTGGGTAAATTTGTTTGAAGTAAATTGTCTTTTTTTTTTCAGCGGCCGCGGATGGTTTTTACATAGTTATTTAGAGGACTTCGAAATACACATACACATAAATAATTTATGGCATTTAATAGTATCGGAGCCGAGATATTTAACATTTTAGGCCCGTATTTATAAACTAATCTCAACTCTAATGCTCGTCTTGAGATGTGTCAAAAATGACAGTGTTCTATGGTTTGACGTTTACTTTGACGTATCTTGTGACGCGCATCTCAGCCAAGATGAGTTTATAAATACGGGCCTAAGTGTTCAGTTTTTAAGACTAAAAGTACGCCTAGGTAAAAATATTAAATATCTCGGCTCCGATGCACTTAAGAGTTACATTACATAACAAAACAGTAAACAATAATAATTATAATAATTAATAACTAATGTAAAACCTATTATCTACTTAAAACTAGAATTATTAAATATATTTGTGTACACAACTACAAAAAGAATACCCCCTCTAATAGATCCGTTCGCGGCATTGTACCCATGATGCTGGCTGCGTTACCTCTCTGGATAGTTAAACCTATCCTTTGGGAGAGGTAAGCGCCCGCTCTGGGATCCCCGGAGGCGTCAATAAGCTTAGTAGACAGGGTCTTTATAAAAAGTTTCATGTCAGCAGACCAAGGTCCCAGAGTCTCCACTGCAAGCGCCGCAAATTCGTAATCATTAATTAATGATGAATATTTACGACGTTTGAGGGTTTGGGCCTGATCAGCTGCTGCGCCGGCCTGATTTCGGGTTGCTTGTATGTGAGATAGGGCAAAAGTGTCGACACAAGTTGCGTCCCACACCAGAGCCCTACCAAGCTTCCACGGCACCAATGTTGCTCCGTCTGGGCGCTTCCCATCGTCTCTGATCATACCTGCTGGTTCTAAAACAGCAGGTAGAGAGGCGGTGGCAAGCGAACGACGGATCAAATCATTTATGGCGCCGTGGCGGAACATGCGGCCGGCACTCCTTGAACAAGAAAGACCATGTCTACCAAGCTCATCCACCTCCTTGCCACAGTTGCAAGAATGAGGCACACAGATCTTGGCTCCAAAAAATAAAATAAATATCAAAACATATTTATTTTTAATTATTCTATCATAATTTACCACTTTTACTAATGGCCGCTCACCTTGAAAATTTATGACTTACAAATGACAACACTTTTACCCAAACCCCTTTAGCTTGGAAATAGTCCCATTGATATAAAACTAGTATTTTTAATAACAAACCACATAAAATATTTCAAAATACTAAACCTGTTATACCCATTTAGCATTTGACGCGGTTCCGAAATAAATTCCAAATCGTTCCTATAATTTAACGTATTTGCATAAATACTCAATGCATAATTATACCGCCAAGAAGAAGTGTTCGCGTTGTTGTTTTCCGCCTTTCCGGCGTCGAGACATTTCGTAATGGTTAACAATGTCATTTTATTTAATATAAAGTGACAACTATTTAGAAAAACACCTACGCTATGCCTAAAGACATGACGCAAGCATTCGAGCGGGAAAGGACCTAAAAAAAAGTAATTTATCTGTGGTGTGACCGGCGTACGCGGAGAGTGTATTTTGCTTTTGTCTTGAAGCTAATTAAAAATAGTGTTTGACTGCTAATATAATGAAAGTACTTACCATAATCTATTGACAATTGGAGTAAAGGACAACGGAATTATACTGTAATGTGGTCCTATACAATTTTCATTTAAATTTAAACCATCGAATAATTTAAGTACCTATAGTAATTTTCTTTACGAAAGGAGGGTGGGCTAGTTGGCCTAATGACCAATCAGGACAAGCGATATGTCCCCGAATAGGTAATTCTAAGTTGTAAAACTATTACTATGACAGGTGGTTCGAAATCTTTGTGTGAAAAAAGTTATTGCCATGCAAAGACCGCGGTTTTTCCAAGTAATTATTCTAACGTCGTCTATGTAGGCGTCCTGATGTTCCAGATTTTTATATATTTCACACAGCAATTTAAGATTTCCCGCCGTACAAAAAGTTGTAGAATATGAAAAAATCTATCAAAGGACATATGGCTTGTCATTATTGTTTTTTAGGCCAGTGTCCATACAAAACTGACCATCATCCTTTAAAACAATAAGCATTTTAATTGCGACCTTAACTGTCCAATAACTATGTACGGTTTTTCAAGAAACTGGTCTACCAGTTTTGACAAAAGTTTCTGTGAGATCTAATTATCGCTAAGGTTGACACTTGTCACTGTCATAATATTGTTGCAAGTGAAAATCGAACTTGTTGTATCATGACGTGCAAATGAATTGCAACCGTGGTGCAAGACCACCTTTTTAGCCGAATGTACAAAGTTTTTCAAAACGGCCCTCCTGTCACATTCCTCTAACAAGCTCTGTGTTAAAAAGCAGTGACTACGAACAGACAGATGGACAAGCCAAAATTATAAACTTTTGCTACCCTTAGTCTTGAATGACCTATATCTGAAACTGCCCAAACCGGCCCCAGACAATAACAGTTTAAAAAGGTATTTCCAGCACTACAATAGGTGCCACAGATAGAAAACAATTTTATAATCTTTAAGCCAGTTTTAAATAAATTATGCTTAAAAAGGGGTTTGATGGGAATAATATTCATTTATTATATTTTTGGAGTCAAGTCTCCTTGAAGGAATACAAGCTGTTCTAATTTGACAATCATTCAGATGAGGGTGTTCAGTCATCCTACCAGGAGTTCAGAACCTGTAAGGGGTCAGCTCCGAACAGGCTGGCCTTACGGTCCAACAGATGTTAATTGAATATGCTAGTATCATTAAAATGTGTTTAACGTAAGCTTAAGTAAATTACATAATCTAATTAAACCTATACTCTAAATACCTTCCCCGTGTGGTTGCCGGATTAGAATAGCGCCACTCCTAGTCTTCCCGTGGATGTCATAAAAGCCGACTAAGGTAATAGAGGCGTGTAGTACTGTTAGGCGATGGGCTTGCAACCTGTCACTAATACACTGGTAAACATCTTCGCCTAAGGTGTGCAAAATGTGGTTACAGAATTATCAACTAGTTTTTATATTTAGTTGTTGGAAATTCTGTAGCTCTGCCTACCCCACTCTGGGAATAAAGGCGTGAGTTTATGTGTCTAAATACCTTGTTTCACAACATTTTAGGTATTCTATGTCACCCGGGATGAAACGGTTCTAACGATACCACACATTTAAATTGGCTCAGTCGTTTAGAAGTTATGGTGGAATAAAGAATTGTAAATATGTGAATGAACCCTGGGTATTGATTCTCTCAACAACGACGGTCGGACGGACGAACGAGTGAATGTCCAAGCGGCGAGTTTAAGTAGTCCCGTCAGTGCGAACAAAACATATTTTAGCGCGTGCATTTTCAATTTAGCAGCATGGTTTCTGCGGACGGATCGAACGTATAAGGCTGCTTAATTGAAAATGAACGCGCTAAAATGTGTTTTGTTCGCTCTGACGGGGCTACTTAATCTCGCCGCTGCGATTTCGCTCGTTCGCCCGACCGTCCGTTGTTTTTGACAGAATAAAACCCCAGGAAACATTACTTGTTTTTTTGGGCAGTTATGTAAAAAGGTTCTCAATTTGTCGCGTTTTTATCTTTTTTGTCAATTCCTAACGTCGTTTTACAAAAAAACGGCAGAGTTCAACGGACGCTACATTCATTCTCGTACAAACAAATATGTATGATTTGAATGCTTGGATGAATGCAAACATGCAGCCGGTCAAACTGCCGCAAATATTGGTTTTTGCCTCTCGGGTTATTGAACTAGTGTTTAAATTATAAGATAGATGGGGCCTAAAGTCTGGCTTCCAACTCGCGTTGTTTTCAAGCCTTAGGTAGGTATTATTTAAGAATATATATTGATTGAACGGCGTCTACATAATAACGTAGTTTTGCCAATGTCAAGCATATACAGTGTGTTACCGGCATGCGGGCATTTATTAAAACTGCCGATAATATGCTGCTTTAGCAATTGTTTGCAAGTATTATCAATTAAAAAATTATTAAAATAACTTCACAATTATTTTTCTTAGTTACTGTCCATTTGTAATGTAGTGCACATGCTGCGTGTTCATCGTTATCAGTATCGCTGTTGCTTGGTACAAGCCATGTCGTGGTACGGGGGCAAATCATAAATAATCAAAGTATCCGTCGACTGTCATTTGCACTTGTCAATTTGCTGTGCTTTACATTGCTGGCAATTAAAATTTTGTTAGAAAGTTAACAAAGCCTGAAAATGTGTTTATAAATTAAATTAATGTCATAGTTACGTTACAGATATACGTTATTTTAACCTACTTTAAAAAAAGCCCGGGTGCTGGTAACACACTGTATATAAGCAACGTTGTACGGTAAATCCTGTCCTGTCGTCGAAGTCTTCCAGTCATAGTCGTTATGACCCTTGAAGATGGCGAGCATCCACTTCGGCTTGGTGCGATCTTGACCGCTAACTCATTTGGAAGCATCTTTTCACTGTTATTTTATTCAATGTAAGTTCTTCATCAATGTTACAAGTTGTCCCACAAAACTGCCCTGGATTTGTGAACCGATTGCGTAGATCAGCAGGAAAACATGCCAAAAATCTTACGTGAGAGATAAAGGAAAAAAAGGAGAAAAAATAAAACTAAAACCCACCTACTTATATTAGTTTATAACTTATAACACGGTGCAAGATGACCACATAAAAGATTCGATACGTTTTCCTACATCAACGCCGCAACTTATAACTATAACAATAAATTATACGTATAGCATGTAGACCAACTTAATATAATGCTGTTAATACTATTCCTTTACACGCAACAAATGAGTTGTGTTAAACATTCTTTCACTGCTGTCAGCAATTAATCAGAAACTTCATGGTTGTGCATACTATAGTTATTTTAATTAAAAACAAATCTGTCACAGAGATTCCTGAGATTATCCTAGTAACTTATTTAGTACGTAATAGTTACATACCACTTCTACACACATTACCGCGGATAACATACTAGTCACTACATAGTATAAAACAAAGTCGCTTCCCGCTGTGTCTGTCCCTATGTATGCTTAGATCTTTACAACTTCGCAACGGATTTTGATGCGGTTTTTTCTAATAGTTAGAGTGATTCAAGAGGTTTTTTTGTGTATAATAAATTCTGTTTTATGTACGGGTGTTACAGAAAACTCACATAATCCAAAGCGAAACGAGAGCGGGTCGCTAGTTAAAAAAAGAAAAAGGACGACACGGTCCAAAACGGTTTACAATTTGAAACACAATGTGACATAATCTGGAATGTCAATAGTTACCACAGGAGTGGCCGTTATCGCAGGAAAGTGATAACGGGTACTAACATATTGAATGGCTTTTTGCTTTTAAGCATAGATTACGGGCTATTATCCTGACGCCAGACAGATTATCTCAAGCGTTCGGTATTAAAAATAAGAAGGTATTTGCGGGTGGTAGGACCTTGTGCTCCGTCCGGATCGCTACCATCATCTTATCCATTAACCTACCGCCAAACAGCAGTGTTCGCATTGTTGTGTTCCGGTTTGGGGATAAGAAAGCCGGTGAAATGACTAGCATAGAGGCATTCCATCTTAGTCCTCAGGGTTGGCGACGCATTTGCAGTCTTAGGATTGCATTGCAGTCTTGTGAATGCGAATGTCTATGAGTCACAGTTTCCACTTACCATCAGGTGGCCTGTGTGCTCGTTTGTCTTCTCTATACCATAAAAATAAATAAATAAGGGAAGTCTCACACAAATTGACCAAGTCCTAAACTAAGCTATTGGCAACAGACAAACAGAAATCGATACTTTAAACACATGGTTAGCATCCTAGACTCATGAAATTTTCATTAAAAGTGTGATACTTAGTTTTGCGGGCCAGTATATTATTAATATTTGCGCTCATCACACAAATACATACATACATTAAATCACGCCTGTTTCCCGTACTAGAATAGGGCCGAATCTTAAGTACTTACCCGAAACCGACGTGCGTGCATGACTCGATGTATGAATGTGGAAGAAGCGAAAGAAATTTGTCAGGATCGTAGCAAATGGAAAGAAGTCTCTGCCTAAAATATAAAATAATTAAATTTTAACACGAAAGCTGCCTTCTATTACTGAAAATATAACATTGAACATAATTATGTAAGAAAATCTAAAGAAAATATAGGGATTTTGGATTTTCTCAGGAAATGTCCTTTTCGGATCTGGTAAGTTATATCTATGAAATTGTCTTCACTCCAATTCGGACCGTATTTGTTCATTTCGCGCCATATTTAAATGTAAAATGGCGCCTTAAACTAAGATGGTATCTACATATTTGCTAGCGCCTGCTAATATCACACCTATTTTCAGAGAACAAGAGAGTTTAATAGCGTGACTGTATTATAAACATAGTAAAATATTGTTTACACGTGTTCTAACTTAATACAAATCTGGCTTCTTATTTATATAGCAAAGAGACCAAGGAAATCTTTCAATGTATTAAAAACCTATATGCAACTAATGCCTTTAAAGATTCAATCTTTTGTTGCTGTAAATAAGGTTGCATATTCAATCGCTTTATATAACTTGCGCTCTTATATCCGAGAGCAGTTTTTTAGCGTGAACGGTACCACTGAGTTTCCCGTATGTTTGCGCGGATATAAGGCGTTATGAGTACGTAATTGAGGTGAGAATTGCGTACAGTTATTGTACGTGTTTTTCTTAAAAACAAAGAAAGTTGGATTGTGAGATTCTTAGTATTTAGATTTGCTTTATAGTGTTATTGAGAGATTGCTTCACGGTTATAATAATTTATTCCATAAGATTAAATAGAGACGACAAATGTCAAATTAAAATCAAATGTAAATAATCTGTATTTTCAAATATTTCTGAAAGTAATAATAAATTTTATATATTTTCTGTTAACTTACTAAAACGTGCGTAATTTTTTATCTGAAATTCAAATCGCCATATTAATGCTACGATAATTAGAATTGTGTGCATCATTTGCGGAATTAAAATGGTTTTTTTAAATAGTCTAAAATTGTATTTATTGACTATAACAACCCGCCCTTGCTTCGCTTCAGTTAATGGTGCCTATAGCCTTCCTCGATAAATGAGCTATCTAACACTGAAAGAATTTTTCAAATCGGACCATTAGTTCCTGAGATTTGCGCGTTCAAGCAAACAAACAAACAAACTCTTCAGCTTCATAATATTAAGTATAGAGGGAGCTGATGGTAAGCAATCTCTGAGATACATATTATTATATTTCTACTCGCAAGACTACATTCCTAAGGCCCGTATTAATAAACTCATCTTGGCTGAGATGCGCGTCACAAGATACGTCAAAGTAAACGTCAAACCATAGAACACTGTCATTTTTGACACATCTCGAGACAAGCATTAGAGTTGAGATTAGTTTATTAATACGGGCCTAAGACTGCAAAATAAATGTAACTTTCTTATCTACAAATAATTACGCGATACATAAATTAATAAACAAGGTCGTCTATAACCGGACATCAAAATCCATAAGCAACTTGTTAAGATTATAAACAAGTTATTCGTTCAGAGGCGAAGGTGCGCCGTTCAGCCACAACTAGGTTATCGTTAGTGTCAATTACGGGCGGTATGAGACCGGCCTTATGAGTCTTATGACAGCTATTATGAAATAAGGTATTTAGGATATAGGTTTAATTAGATATGTAATTTATTTAACTGTTAAAATAACAAAAATGGCAAAATGTAAATTATTAACATAGTATATCGACGACTATATAAAATGATATGATATTGCCGTGTGGTTGCCACAGATTATAGGATATGTGGTTGCCGGCTTAGAATAGTGCCACTCTTTGTCTTCCTGTGGAAGTCGTAAGAGACGACTAAGGGATTAAAGGCTTGTAGTATTGTTAGGCGATGGGCTTGCAACCTGTCACTAATATACACATAAGAATAAGAATCACTTTATTAATAAAAAATACACTGTTTACAAAAAGGTACGATATCTTGCGGACCCCAAACTCGGTTGAGCCTGTATCTTGGGACCTAGTGAGTCGGTTTACATTCAACACAGGAACCACTTAAAAAAAGAGAATTAAATAAAATACAAAATTATTAACAATAGAAAACTAGACTATGGTTTACAACATATAACAAAATTTATTATTATTATTCATTACGTTATAAAAGGAATTAATGTTAGAGAGTAGTAGAGTGTGGGTGTTTGTGCGCACGCGTGTGTGTGTGTTTGTGTGTGTGAGTGTGCTTAGTGGCCTGTTGTGCAAAATATGGTTATAGGATTAACAACAAGTTGTTAGAGTTGTTGGTAATTCTGTAGCTCTGCCTACCCCACTCTGGGATGAAGGCGTGACGGTATGTATGTATGTATGATATTGTTGAGCCTTCCTCGATAAATGGGCTATCTAACACAGAAATAATTTTTCAAATCGGACCAGTAGTTCCTGAGATTAACGCGTTCAAGCAAATAAACAACCAAACAAACAAACAAACTTACATACATTAAATTAAATAACGCCTGTTACCCAGAGGGGTAGGCAGAGACCACTTCTTTCCACTTGCTACGATTTTGACAAATTTCTTTCGCTTCTTCAACATTCATACATCGAGTCATGCACGCACGTCGGTTTCGGGTACTTAAGATTCGGCCCTTTTCCATTATTTCTCCGATTTGACTCGAAAAAGTACGCCTAGGGCGGCCCCTTCCGACCCGTCCACTCACTTTCGATCTGTATATCAGCTTTATAATATCTATTAGTATAGATTATGCGACCCAAACTAGGCACCGGCATGCATCAGTGACATTGCGGTTATGCGCAGCTTTATGCGCACGCGCAGGTCACCGACCGAGCGCCGCGTGGGCTTGCTCGGGCCATATTATGTCTGTCTGTTTGTCTATGTAGCTTTGTCTGTGTGTATGAAAACATCAAGGATTCTTTCTTAAATTTTACATTCATTATTTACTGAGAAAAAAAGAGCTGAGGCGTGGTTGCAAAGTAAGAACAGTGCCACTCCATGTCCTCCCGTGGATGTCGTAAGAGGCGACTAAGGGAATAAAGGCTTGTGGTACTGTTAGGCGATGGGCTTGCAACCTGTCACTAATACACTGGTAAACATCTTAGCCTAATTGTGCAAAATGTGGTTACAGAATTATTAACAAGTTTTTAGAGTTGTTAGTAATTCTGTAGCTCTGCCTACCCCACTCTGGGAATAAAGGCGTGAGCTTATGTATGTATGTGTATGTAAAAAAAAAACAGCTAAAGGCTAAAGAGGTTAAACGCCTACCTAAGTCTACTTAAAAAAACAAAACGCAGCAAACACTGATAACATAAAAAAAAAAACTAAGTAAATAATAATAAAAATATTAAAAATATTACTTTGATTTTGAATCAAACCTCTATTTAAAACCATGATTTTAACAGAACATCTTTCAAAAAAACCTGTCGTCAATTAAAAAAACGACCACTAGCCCATGGCCCTATAAAACACTCACGCGCATGCACAGTTAGGCGCGCGCGGTTATTTTATTACGTAATTATCGACGCGTAGCCGTGACGACCTGACGACCACCGGCGTCATGCTATTACGTTACTATAGTCTATACTTTTAGGTATTTAAAAAAATGTAAACATTCCAAATCACGTGACTTTGTTAAACAACCAATCAAAACTGTTCTATCGAGCTTTGACGTACGACGACTTTGACGGCAGCCGAAGCAGAACACTGTCTTCATTAGGATACATAGCCAAAAGGGTTTAAAAATAAGAACTAGGTACGATTACACTTCCAGCCTAATCTAAACCAAAGATAGTTATAGTGATCCAAATGTGCAGTGTAATGGTATAAGCGCGCGCGCAATGCAGAGACCGCTGAGCAACGTGAGTCTCCACTCCTACCAGGATTACCAACCTTCCAGGAAATATGGTGAGTCCTGTGAAACGTCGGTTAAATCGAGTAGCTGTCAATTTAATTCCATAAAAATAGGATAGACTTTTATTTAAGAGTGCGCCGATCAAACGCCGAGCGTCCAGTGGCGCTATTATTGTGTTTTCTAATTAACTAAAGAATTTCTTTGGAATCAGACGAAATGTTTTTGTAGTGCAAGTAAAAACACAATTTATGGGATACGTAACAAACTTTAATAACAATTACCCTTTTAGTAGTCAGCTTAACGGGAAAAGGTGGCCACTTTTTTCCGTTAATAACTCGAAGGTGAATTGTTATTAAACTATATGATATACCATATACCTAAGTTGCGTTTTCATTTTTAGTACAAAAACATTTCGTCCAATTTCAAGAAAATACTTTAGTTTATTAGAAAACACAATAAAAGTAATGAGGGCGCCACTGTACACCGGGCGTACGCTCGGCGCAGTCTTAAGAGAAAAGTAAAGAACCATCTACACTCCCCATACCCAGCCACGCACCCATGTGTTTTTCATTTAAAAGTCAAACTTTCCTCCTCCATGTCCTCTATTATGCGTTCAAACCCGTAGGCAATGACCAGCATTACCTGTGGTAGTAGGTGATAGCGATGACAGCTGTTAATTTTGGAAGATGTTCCAAATTTGGATCGTAATGTAATGACATTACAATATTCGATAACGTAATGAAATTACGTTACAGCTGTCATCGCTGTCACCTACTACCACAGGTAATGCTGGTCATTTGCCTTTCGGCTTCTGGGGGGTTATTATGACATAGTTATGCAATTCTGTTTCCGCTGAGAGAAAAGGACAGAGCTAAATAACTGCCATAGCTCTGTCCCTTACACTCACCGTAAAATGAACTGCATAGTTATGTCATAATAACCCCCCTGAACTGTATTTATAATATGTGCGTAGATAAAGTATTGTACGCGACTGCGTAATTGGCAATACAACACTCGTGTGATCTATTATGAAACTCGCCTTGCGGCTCTTTTCATAAACCACACTCATGTTGTACTGCCAGGGCATTACGCAACCGTCACGTAAACTATTTTTTATTACAGAAAGTTGTATATCTATCGGAGGGTTCCATATTGACTCACATAAAATTCTTATTCCTATTTTTTGTTTTCCTACCGATTTGTATTCATAATAATCACTCTTCATATTTTTTTTCCTCATACCTTTTTGTTCATACTTTTTAAGTCGTAATTATCGCAATTCATAATGCATTTTTTTTAAGAAACTTTCACTTTTTGAGATTTTTTATAAATCTAACCTAACCTAACCTAACCTTATTCACGAAAGATATTTAAGAAATTGACAAAAGTGTACGGCTTCATTAATATTTGCGTTATGAATTCAGATGATCGTTAGTACTAAAAATGTTTTAGAAAAGTATGAAGAGTGATCATTATGATTTGAAATGGTATGAGAAACATTTTCGGACTTCCGATATTTAATAGTTATGTGAGTAAATACGCACCCCTAGCGGAGAGATTAGTCACTAGTTCACTCTAGGTTAGGTCGGTATTTTTTTTAGGTCCATTGGAAATAGGTCAACTGACTGGGAAAACTTTGTTAGGGTCGTGTATGACATTGTGCGAATGAGAGAAGTCTCTACGATACTCCACCTGTTTACGGTCTTTAAGTGGAGTATAGTTGTTACAAGTTGTCGCTAGATGTCGCTACAGGTCTAAATACTTTTTCTTTGTCTCCAGGCCCGCAGTATGAGCCCGGGGGCTACGCGGCCGCTGTGCAACAACGAAGCAACATGACTCAGCGCGAGGACGCGCTCAAATTCGAGCAGGGGCGCATCAAGGCGCTTCAGGAGGAGCGGCTGCACATACAGAAGAAAACGTTCACGAAATGGATCAACTCGTTCCTGCAGAAGGTAAGAGATGGCGCTGTTATCAATTTTTAATGCCCGATGCAAAAAAGAGGGGTGTTATAAGTTTGACGTTTAGTGACGTAGCTTTTAAACAGATGAACGGATTTGCGTTTTTTTTAGTTAAGTGAATCGCACTCTGTTCATTTATGTACAGTAGAACACAATTGATATGGCGTGTCGCGAATCTTCGTTCGCGCAGACACGAACAACGATTCCGAAGATTTCCGAAAGCACGATTAACACCCATGATCAGACTTGTACGTAATAGTTATAAGGTGCAAATTAAATTGCATCTATTTTTTCCATCTCACTCACACACGTTTGACGGCTGACTGAATGACACGCGCGCGTCAACATGGCGTCACTAATAACCAATAATAGCACAGAATACATACGCGCCACGCGTGGATCATGCTGATTGGTTCCCATTCTGACAGGTACATCGGTACGCCATATTAGTTGTGATTTACTGTAGGTACGAGTCCTGTCACAGCCGAATTTCGTAATTTCAATAATTTGCTCTACCTACTCACAGGCAAGGTATTTAAAAATAGGCGATTTATTAAAATTCCTGAGCGGCGTCGCTAGGTTTGTACCAATCTACCGACGCAGTATTTATGTAAAGTTAAATACTTAAAATAGTATAAAATGCTGTCTATTCGCTTAGATCTTTATAACTGCTCAACAGATTGTAATGCGTCAGTAATAGATAGAGTGATTCAAGAGGAAGGTTTATAATATGTATAATAGATTCTGGTTTATGTGTGTGTGTGGTTTGAGTGTGGTTCGGTCATTTGGAAAGGATGGATGAAAGAAGATTGACGAAAGAGATATACACATCGATAGTGAGTGGACGGGTCGGAAGGGGCCGCCCTAGGCGTACTTTTTCGAGTCAAATCGGTGAAATACTGGAAAAGGGCCGAATCTTAAGTACCTACCCGAAACCGACGTGCGTGCATGACTCGATGTATGAATGTGGAAGAAGCGAAAGAAATTTGTCAAGATCGTAGCAAGTGGAAAGAAGTGGTCTCTGCCTACCCCTCTGGGAAACAGGCGTGATTTAATGTATGTATGTGTGTATTCTGGTTTATGTACGGGTGTTACAGAAAACTCACATCAAAC
Source organism: Acleris laterana (assembly GCA_963966035.1). NCBI lineage: Eukaryota > Metazoa > Arthropoda > Insecta > Lepidoptera > Tortricidae > Acleris > Acleris laterana. The sequence continues at coordinate 9,297,278 of OZ014464.1, forward strand.
CAAAGCGAAGCGAAGGCGGGTCGCTAGTTATATGTAATATATAGGTATTTATGTCGTTGTCAATCCACAGTACGAGTCTAGAGCTTAGTTTGGGACTAGGTCAATTGGTGTGACATGGTCCCCTGACATTTATGTATTTTTTTACATGTTAGAAATTTAATAGTAACGCTGAAATATTTATTTTCACTCTCGATTTATACGTTAAATCTTATTTATACGCTCCAATACTGTCTAATTCCACCGGAAATGTGAGATTATTTTAAGTTATTCTTAATCTGAATGACGGAAACGAACAGGTAAAAATACATTTGGTATTCTTATCTCCTTCCCTTTTGAATATGAATACGATACGCACTACCCATAAATGAGATATCATTTGTGCATAAATAAGTTTCTGTCAAAAATTTCATTTATGGACAAGCGTAACTAATTACTAAAGATTTAAAATAAGTATCGTTACAGCACTAGCTATTCTAGAAAATCAGTGGATTGTATGACGCACCGCGTTCTTAAAGTTATTGATTTCAATGAGTCATTGGCCATAATTTTCGTTTTCCTGTTATTTTGCTGTAACGTACACATTAGGTGTACAATGGAAGCAGGATGTGCGCCGGCTAGTGATGGAAACTGGAAATATTCCATCATATATTAGGTCCCGTGTGGTGGCCGGGTTAGAGTAGTGCCACTGCAAGTCTTCCCATGGATGTCGTAAGAGGCGACTAAGGGAATAAAGGCTTGTAGTAGGTACTGTTAGGCGATGGGCTTGCAACCTGTCACTAATACGCTGGTAAACATCTCAGCCTAATTTTGCAAAAATTGGTTACAGAATCATCAACAAGTTTTTACAGTTGTTGGTAATTCTGTAGCTCTGCCTACCCCACTCTGGGAACGAAGGCGTGAGTTTATGTATGTATGTATGTATTACTTATTATCGACCTAAACAACATGGCGTCCTAACTGACACATCTTTTCAGCTTGGCCTTCTGCTAGGCAAAAGCATAATTATCTTTTTGCCGTTCGTCCCTAAAGTCAAATGCTGACTCGTCACCATAAATTACTAAAATGGGGAGTTCCCTCAATTCCTCACTTATTATTTATCTATTTATTTAACCTTTATTGCAAAAAAAAAGTACAAATGGCGAACTTCTCTACCAGTCAACCACGTAATCATACAGAAACTAACAGAAGTGGTGCACAGAAAAAGAAAGACAGAACACAAAGCAAACAACATAATTTACAAAATAATATTACTTCACGCAAAAAGTACTTAAGTATATAAATACATACATAAATAAATACAATAATATATAAACCTATAAATATAACAACAGAGACTAAAAAATAATCCAAGATGGGTCTAGCCTAAAATTCTACGCAACCACCATTTAAATCTTTTTGGTTACCTCTTCTTGAATTTTTATCCAAGCAGATAGTTAAAACATACTGTTACAGCACATTTTTCTGACATTTTCGCGTGTTAGTCTTTCTTGTGAATCCAATGCAACACGTTTTTATGGGCTCGCTGTTCGGTTAGATCTATCACCAGGCGACTGTACCAACCTTGGGATAACTTTGGTTTATCTTTATTTTGGGATATAAATCCAGACACGTGCATAAGGGCTTGTTTGATCAGTAGTTAACTCAAGTAATTGAAAAAAGAAACGAAAATTTTATACATTTCCTTGTGATTTAACCATTAGCTACGATTTTTATCGATTAGTTACTTAACTACTGATCAAACAACAGGCCCTTAGGAGGGCAGTATTAACTCTCTGGATGTACTCTACTTTATTATGTTGAGTACATGTAACATGTAATTCGCTATCACTTCCGCTGATAAGGACTAACGTGCGACCGGTGCGAACTTGACACATAGTACCTACTCCAATTGAGATAGGTACAGCTACAGAGAAATCTTATTTTATTATCCGACTAGGTGACGCAAAGGATATTTATGTATTTTTCAACCTGTTATACATACATACATTAAATCGCGCCTGTTTTCCAGAGGAGTAGGCAGAGACCACTTCTTTCCACTTGCTACGATCTTGACAAATTTCTTTCGCTTCTTCCACATTCATACATCGAGTCATACACGCACGTCGGTTTCGGGTACTTAAGGTTCGGCCCTTTTCCAGTATTTCTCCGATTTGACTCGAAAAAGTACGCCTAAGGCGGCCCCTTCTGACCCGTCCACTCACTTTCGATCTGTATATATCTTTCGTCAACCTATTATATGTATGTTTATTTATTTTAATGATTCTTATGTCAATCCATTTGTCTTAATCTTGTGTCACTAAAGATATGACAGTTTAATCAAAATTCAATATGGTGGCAACCAGACGCCGTCGACGCCAGTAGTAGACGAACTATGGCAAGTAGGGTGTCATTAAATAAGTATTTAATAGAGACGGGCCGACTAGTCGGGAACGCCGACTATTCGGCACCATTTATAGTCGGCCATTAGTCGGCGACTAGGCGGCAAAAAATGCGGAATATTCGGCACTTAATTGCCTACAGGAAAATATAGGACATAGGAAGAAATTAAACCATTTTACAACAAAGTTATTTTATATTTATATTTAATCTTTAATTTAATTTATTTTTATGGTTTGTAAGTCAGGTCAAAAAGCGATTAGTCGGCGGACTGGCTAGTCAGCAAAATCCGTAGACGGCCCGTCTCTAGTATTTAAAAATCATCTTCGTGTTTCTTTCACCACTTTTCAGCATACAGCTACAAAAATTACCACTTTTTAAGCCACTGTATTAAAAAAACCTTTTATGTTCAAAATTTTCGTTTCACACTAAAAAGTCAAAAAACAAAGGAGAAAGCTCATTCTCACCAATAAACCAACAGTGATCGTAAACTGATCGTTTAAATTCAATAAAATATAGTTGCGATATTGCGATGATGTAATTTTTTACTCTCAAATGAAAAGTCACAGGTCATCGTCCACAACCAATTCAATCTGACACGCTTATTTAACTATTGTCAGTAATTATTTATAACGTTATATTAATTATTTTTAAAACCGATAGCGGTGACTCATTTATTTGCGTTGGACGAGTAAATTTACATTGATAATGAACTGGCACCTCATTCTGCTTTGGCTTTAACCCTACTGTTATCATATTTTAACTTAATGATGGCTCTCATTGACTTAAGCTCTCATTAACATTTGACATTTTTGAGATATAAATGAGTAATTAATTAATTAACTTGACATCTTGTAATTTTTTTTTTTTTTTTTTTTTGATTATTTCATATACATATTATTATAATTGACTGTACTTAGCTACTTACCTTAAATGTAAATTTTATTCTGGCCTAAATGTATTATTATTATTACTTCTTTGAAATGATTATGTGTTCTATTGCATTAATTTTATAGTTACTAATATTAGGCTAAGTATTATTTTATTTTATTACTAACAATAATGATCCTTGTTGGTCCATGAATAAATGAATTGAATTGAATTAAGACTGCACCGAGCAAACGTCGAACGTCCAGTGGCGCCCTCATGACTATTATTGTGTTTTCTAATTAACTAAAGAATTTCCTTGCAATCAGACGATACGTTTTTGTAGCGCAAGAAAAAACACAATTTATGGGATACGTAACAAACTTTAATAACAATTAACCGTTGAGTAGTTGGCGTAACGGGAAAAGGTGGCCACTTTTTTCCGTTAAGTTGATAACTCGAAGGTGAATTGTTATTAAACTATGTGATATACCCTATAAGTTGTGTTTTCATTTGTAGTACAAAAACCTACCGACCAATTTCAAGAAAATACTTTAGTTTATTAGAAAACACAATAAAAGTAGTGAGGGCGCCACTGTACATCCGGCGTAAGCTCGGCGCAGTCTAACGATTGTCGTCAAAAACAATACAATTGCAATCGGGGTAATAATCCACAAGTTCGACGAAAAAGGCGAGTGACAATGGAGTATTTACTCAAGCACTTATAGGCCCAATTTCCCACCCGGGTTTAATATAGCCTACTGAGGTTCCTTGTACTAATAGTAGTACATAATACGGCCACTGAAATGAAGATCTAGTGCCAAGGAAGTAAAGTGGGATTTCGTTTATTTTCATGACTAATGATGAAATCAGAAAACTGACTCTATTTCATTCATAATAAATAAATAAATAAATATCAGGGGACAATGTCACACCAATTGACCTAGTCCCAAACTAAGCTCAAGGCTTGTATTATGGGTACTAGACAACGATATAAACTTATATAGAGAAATATATACTTAAATATATAGAAAACATCCATGACTCAGGAACAAATATTCGTGCTCATCACACTAATATCTGCCCTTACCAGGATTTGAACCCAGGACCGCTAGCTTCGTAGACAGGATCACTACCAACTAGGTCAGCGAGTCTCAAGATTGTAGTCTTGAGATTGCAAATGTCTATGGGTCTCACATCCCACGTACGATCAAGTGGCCTACATGGTCCCTTGCCTTTCCCTTTTTTTTATGTTGGTTGTCTTCCCCAGGCCCGCATGGAGGTCGAGGACCTGTTCGAGGACCTGGCCGACGGGCGGCGGCTGCTGAAGCTGCTCGAGATCATCAGCGGCGAGCGGCTGCCGCGCCCCAACTCGGGGCGCATGCGCGTACACAAGATCGAGAACGTGAACAAGAGCCTCAGCTTCCTGCACACTAAGGTACGTTGGGACACGCGGAGGTTCGTTTGGACACGCTGAGGTTCGTTTGCACACATTAAGGTTCGTTTGGTCAGGCTGAGGTTTGATTGGACACGCCAAGCTTCGTTTGTACACACTAAGATTTGTTTGGTCACGCCAAGGTACATTTAAACACGCTTAGGTACACTTTTTTACACTTAGGTACATTTAAAACAACTTTCTGAACACGTAAAGTAAGTAAGGACACGCGGAGATTCGTTAGGATACGATAAGGTGTGACGCCAGGGTTCGTTTGGACACGCCACGCCAGTGTTCGTTTGTACACACTGAGGTTCGTTTGGTTACGTGAAGGTTAATTTGGACACGCACACTTGAGTAGATACATTTTTACTTGTTTATGTTCCTTGAACACACAAAGATACATTAGATACTTCATGGCGTGTAGATATGTAAAAAATACATTTATCATTAAAAAATCTAAGACACAACGAGGTCTCTACTTCAAAGACTGTAAAAGATTGCCTCCTTGGCCTCTGCACAACACCTCATTTAAAAAAATATTTTATTAACAGGGTGTTTAACGTAGCAAAGTTGTTTCCTAGTTTTCTCCAAAAAAACATAAGGAAACCTATGATGTTTCATACTTAAATGTACTCCGAGAACCGAGTACTAGCAGCTGTAAAAATATCCGTGACTAATTTGTTAGCACATATATGACATGTCAACACGCAATCTTGACAAAAAGTACTTAGAAATATAATGAAGCTTACCAACATAATTGTAATTATATCACCTTGTTCCTATCTATACGGAGACATTATCTTCAGAAGATTATCAGATAACAAGACCTTGGAGCTTGTGTAACATTCTTTAGCATTATCTATACGGTAGCTACGTAAAGGCATTTAAGGGCGATTTGTCTCTGCTTGTAGTTGTCCGTAGTTTCGCAGGAACCCTTATAGTTTCGCCATGTCCGTCGGTCTGTCTGTCAGACTGTAAAAGATATTTATTCAGTAAGTAGGCCGTACGGGCACTTTTACACGTCAAGAATCTACCAGCGCTCCCCAAGAGGAGACCACTGCCAAGAAGAAATGCCGCAAGAAACTCAGCAGTCAGTCGTTTTTTAAACATATCTCAGAGACTCTTGGTTCACAAAGCTTTAATCCGTCCGTCCGTGGGGTCCTAGCGCTCGAAGCCTCTTCAAAGAAGGCTCATTAACGTCACGGGAGACCGAAGAGCTGGCAGTTTCCTCGCTCAACGCATAAGTTTAACCATCCAGCGAGGAAATGCTGCCAGCATCTTTGGTACAATGCCGCAGGGGCCATAGATTTAATGTTTTAGTTAATTTATATATTTACAGTTAGTTTTATTTAATTTTAGTTTTCTTTTTCAGTTATTGTGTTATGGATGTTGTATTATTTTATTTTGTTTTTCATTATTGACGACGCGCTGGCCTAGTTGGTAGTGACCCTGCCTACGAAGCCAGCGCAGCGGTCCTGGGTTCAAATCCCGGTAAGGACAGATATTAGTGTGATGAGCGCAAATATTTGTTCCTGAGTCATGGATGTTTTCTATATATTTAAGTATATATTTCTCTATATAAGTATTTATATCGTTGTCTAGTACCCATAATACAAGCCTAGAGATTAGTTTGGGATTAGTTCAATTGGTGTGACATTGTCCCCTGTCCCCTGATATTTTTTTTTTTATTAATTAATTAAATATCTCATAATAATAACTGCGTTACGGAACCCTCGGTGAGCGTGGCCGACTAACACTTGACCGGTTTTTGGAAGCTTATTATTGGAACAATATCGAAAAATATCAAGGATTCCTATTTTAAAATACTAGAATACAGATATCAACAATTCACTTCACTGGTCAATGTGTTATGTAAGTTTTTCTGTTATATTTCTTCTTTAGTTGTACCGTTTGTGCCCAAATAAACATTAAACATTAAACATTAAACATTAAACATTAAACATATAGTAAAACCACTTCCGTCTTGTTGTTGCTGGGTTAGCATAGTGCCACTCCATGTCTTCCTGTTGATGTCGTAAGAGGCGACTAAGGGAATAAAGGCTTGTAGTACTGTCAGGCGATGGGCTTGCAACCTGTCACTAATATACACATGGTAAACATGGCCTATTTGTGAAAAATGTGGTTATAGAATTAACAACAAGTTGTTAGAGTTGTTGGTAAGTCTGTAGCTCTGCCTTCCCCACTCTGGGATGAAAGCGTGACGGTATATGTATGTATCTATGCTAATATTATAAAGCTGTTTGTGTGTTTGCTTGAACACGCTAATCTCAGGAACTACTGGTCCGATTTGAAAAATTATTTCAGTGCCAGATAGCCCATTTATCGAGGAAGGCTATATATATCATACTCACATAAACCGAAGCGAAGCGAAAGCTGGTCGCTAGTGTATGTATATATGTAAACACTTTATTGTACAAAAAAATAAGTATGTACTTCCGTCTTCCGGTCTTAATAGAAAGAAACACAGATTAAAAACCGACTTACGCTTAGCGCATTCCTCGAAGCCGTACAACCAACTGTCAGGTTTCCTACCGGACCGCTGTATGTATGCACAGCTGTAAATGCATTGTCTGTGTGCAGAGCACTGGCAAAATAGCCGAGAATTTGAATATTAAAAGTTTAAATTGTCATTTGGGTATCAAGGGCGTGTCCTTGAAGTATATCAACAAACAATGCTACACGTAATATGGCTGCGTTTATCACGTGACAAAATGTACATTATAAAACATCCATTACTTTTTGACACATATAGTACGAGAGTGACGGATGCAGCCATACTCATATTTATATGCATAGCAGCGTAGACGACTAACTATTGAGTTTCTTACGGCGGCGTTTCTTCTCAGCAATGGTCTCTAGAGAAGCGCTGGTGGATTTTTGACGTGTAAAAGTGCCCGTGCATCCTTACTGAATAAACATCTTTTATCTTTTCTTATCCCCGTTTGGTAGCCGGATTAGAATAGTGCCACTCCGTATTTTTCCGTGGATGTCGTAAAAGCCGACTAAGGTAATAAAGGCGTGTAGTACTGTTAGGCGATGGGCTTGCAACCGTCACTAATACACTGGTAAACATCTTCGCCTAAGTGTGCAAAATGTGGTCACAGAATTATCAAAAAGTTTTATAGTTGTTGGAAATTCTGTAGCTCTGCCTACCCCACTCTGGGAATAAAGGCGTGAGTTTATGTATGTATGTATGTATCTTTTTTATAATGGCAGGTCAATGCAATCGCAAGTTTTTATTTCCATTTAATTACAGAAGAACTATGCGGACAAACAGTCTTACTAAGACAAACAAAAACAAACGAAAGAACTTACAAACTTATTTAAAACTACACTAATCTAACAAACCGCTACCAGTGGGCATTGTTCCTAAAATGCTGGCAGCATTGCCACGTTGAATGGCAATGCTTAATCTTTGTGCCAAGTACAGGCCAGCATTGTTGTCACGGGTTGCGTCGATCAGGCGCTTTGACATATCTTTGAAAATATGTTTTTGTGTTTGTGAATGTAACCTCCGTCCCTACTATAGTTGATCAACGAATCCATATCTGTTTCAGGTGCGTCTGGAGTCCATAGGGGCTGAGGATATCGTGGACGGTAACCCGCGACTCATCCTCGGACTGATCTGGACCATCATCCTGAGATTCCAGATCCAGGAGATCGAAATCGATGTGGTCAGTATTTTTTTATTATTAGGCCATCAAGGTCACTCAATCAATACACTAATTGGGCCGAATCTTAAGTACCCGAAACCGACGTGCGCTGCGTGCATGACTCGATGTATGAATGTGGAAGAAGCGAAAGGAATTTGTCAAGATCGTAGCAAGTGGAAAGAAGTGGTCTCTGCCTATCCCTCTGGGTAACAGGCGTGATTTAATGTATGTATGTATGTATGTAGAAAATGGAATTATTCTTGACTAACTCTTGCCCCTGGAGGGCGAAGATTTTGTCGACGATGAAGCGAGTTCACCCAGAAGATGTCTATTCACCCTAGCTTATTATCATTTATTGCGTTTTTTTTTTAATGCTATGTACACAAAGTGGAAAAAGCGAACGCCACATGGACGGCAACTACCTTAAATACATTTTATAAGTACAATTTTAATTAAAACTAACAATTAGGCATTGCCCCACAAAAGCAAATTCTACGCAAAGGAGACTTGAAAAAAAACCCAGCATTTATGGATTTTTGAAAGTTTGCCTTGTTTAACCGGGAATCAAACTGGTTTAATATATAGTAGGAACTATTTAAAATCACGATTCCCACTTGAGATCTTAACTGCCCGAACAATGGCATTGTTATCCTTTGTAAACCCAACCGTTAATTACCTGTGCAAAATAAATACCATAAATAACAAAAGATGTCGTATGAATAACAATAGTATTCCTTCAAAAATAAGGTTCATATTGTCATAGCATGCACTCAATGTATGACATTTTGAAATTAAGAACGATTGTTACGCAGGTGTCTGTCTATGTTTGTTACAGGTGATATTTTTATAAAAATGCTAAATGCTCGACCCGGTGGTCATTTCCAAAAGGATCTATGTGAAGTGTGTGCTATTCCAATTTGAACCTTATTCGCAAGACGGTAAAGTTGTAATTCATATTTTTTTTTTTGTTATTGATGCATTTCATGTTGTACAGTTGTTGCGGTTGCGTTTAACAAAAGATAACAATGCCATTCATCGCGGATAGGTTCTCAAGTGGGAATCGTGATTTTAAATAGTTCCTACTATAACAAAACAACAAAGTCCTGGTTTATGATACGGATCGAAAGGTTCATCGATAGTAATCATTTACATCTACAACACATACGCCTTAGAACTTAATAAATACCTTAATAATATTCGACTAGTACGAGTACATTGACGACATTATCCAAACAGCAGTTGGCTTTTTAAAACTTGCTTCTTGTCAGACTTGACCTCCAAACCCATTTGACCTTCAGGACGAAGAGAACGAGACCTCCGAGAAGAAGTCAGCCAAGGACGCCCTCCTGCTGTGGTGCCAGCGGAAGACCAGCGGCTACCATGGCGTCCACATCCACAACTTCTCCGACTCCTGGCGGTCGGGGTTGGGTTTCAATGCGCTTATACACGCTCACAGGTAATTGACCTTGAAGTTTTTGTTGAACTTGACCTTGAAATTTCATGTTGACATTGACAACTGCCCTTCTTAGTCAATAAATCTTGAATTCAATCACCAAAGCAGATTCAATTCTATATCGTTAATAATAATATTTAGACCTTTGGAATTGCGTGGTTGTTCCGACCGTGTAGAATAATTAGGCTTAAGAGTCCTAATTGATCATAATGTCAAATTAGAAAATCACATATTTTTTTTTAGTGGAATGGCTTGAATGGCTTGAATGTCTATATTAAGGTATTTTATTCATTTCAAAACTTATATTAGTCAGTCAGGAGTCAAGAAGGAATCCAGTTGGTCAAGCAGTTCTAATTTGAAAATCATTCAGATGAGGGTGTTTAGTCATCCTATTACCATGAGTTCAGAACCTGTATGGGGTCTGCCCCGAACTGGCTACGCTTACGGTCAAACTGATGTTATTTGATTAGTGTATTGATTACCCGAAACCGACGTGCGTGCATGACTCGATGTATGAATGTGGAAGAAGCGAAAGAGTGGAAATAAGTGCTCTGCCTAACCCCTCTGGGAAACAGGCGTGATTTAATGTATGTATGTATGGTTTGATTGAGTGACCTTGACCTTTGACCTTGCCCCCAGGCCGGACCTGTTCCGCTGGGCTGACCTGCCGGCCGAGGACCACGTGGAGACCCTGAACCATGCCTTCGACGTGGCTCACAAGAACCTAGGCATACCCAAACTCCTGGATGCTGAGGGTAAGTAGTTCAGCCGCCTTATTCATAAAAGCATTATAAACCTATTTTAGTTAAAGTATGCTTTGTTCCTTTCTACACATACACATACATACTAGGGCATGCAGTATCGGTTGATTCCCAGTATCGGAATTGAAAGTCGGTATTGAACCTCAATATCGAAATTCCGATACTAGTATCCATAGATTACTTCGAGAACTACTTTTGTTTCGATATAATACCAGAATTAAAAGGTAATGAATATCGGATTTATGATACTGATAGGTCCAATATCGGAATTCAATTTCGATGTTGAAAGTGGTCCGATATTGCTCCGTGTAATCTCAAAAAAATTGTTCTGTCAGCTGACTGGAGAAACATCTAGATCACTTTAGTTCCGCTGTCTGACTGTGGTTGCGCTGGCGAGTTGGTTGATACATGTTGCCGCTAGATGTCGCTAGGTCACCACAGTTTGCTTTACTGCCCCAAAAATTCAGAATTCGGATACATACATACATACATAATCTCACGCCTTTATTCCCAGAGTAGGGTAGGCAGAGCTACAGAATTACCAACAACTCTAAGAACTTGTTGATAATTCTGTAACCACATTTTGCACACTTAGGCTAAGATGTCAAGACGATGATGATGATGTGAAATTTGTCAAGATCGTAGCAAGTGGAAAGAAGTGGTCTCTGCCTACCCCTCTGGGAAACAGGCGTGATTTAATGTATGTATGTATGTAGGCTAAGATGTTTACCAGTGTATTAGTGACAGGTTGCAAGCCCATCGCCTAACAATACTATACGCCTTTATTCCCTTAGCCGTCTCTTACGACATCCACGGGAAGATATGGAGTGGCACTATTCTAACCCGGCAACCACACGGCATAAGTCGGATACTTAGCCGGATATTTAGCTCCGAAAGCCTCAAACGTTAATTCATTTATTACTATTATTCGTTTGAGATTTACTCTACTTACTCTGAATTTATCTGTCATGTGTTCCTATCAGACGTGGATATCAACCGGCCCGACGAGAAGTCCGTGATGACGTACGTCGCGAGCTACTACCACACGTTCGCGCGCATGAAGAACGAACAGAAGAGCGGACGCCGGATCGCTAACGTGAGTAGAATTAAAAAAAACAAAAAAAAAATAGTTTACCATCATTATATCTTTCGATTACGTTGTCGAAGCACAGCGAGCGCAGCCATTTTATATTCGTACTTTTAGATGTCTTTTTGACCAAACCCACTTCTCCTCAGATCATCGCCCAACTTATGGACTGCGACGGCCGCAAGGCAGAATACAGCCGCCTGGTGACCACCTTGCTGGAGTGGATCCGGCTCAAGATCGAGGAGCTGAACGGACGGGATCTGCCCAACGCCCTGGATGGCATTCAGAGGCTTCTGCTGGCGTTCAAGCAGTACAGGACAGTGGAGAAACCGCCCAAGTGAGTGACCTTGAATTTGAAGGTTAAGGTCAATCTTTGAAGTTCAAGGTTGATAGGGTACACTGTCGGGGAAAAGAGGCATTATTCTGTATGGTGTTAATGATAGACAATTAGAAATTACAAGATTTTTAATGGTGTCCTCAAACCGGATACTTTTTTGCAATTGTCTATCTGTAGTCGGTATCCATGTATGAAACACTTTGTTGGACAAAACATAAAATCCATACACAATATTTGCAAAATAGGGATGTACAAAGTCAAACTTATCCCTAATAGTAGCCGTATATTTCTTTCTTCATTTCTCGGTAGGTGTGTATATATGTTTGCGTTTCTTATCCCCTCTCTTTGTCTCTTATCTAGGTGTATATATTTTTTCTATATGCCAAAGGTTTTGTAGAAGTAAATAATCATTAACTTATTTACATTTTTCACAGGTACAAGGAGCGCTCCGAGATCGAAGCGTTGTACTTCGACATCAACACAATGAACAAGAGCCTGGTGGGGGAGGCGTGGGCGCCGCTGGAGGGGCAGCTGCCTCAGGACCTGGAGAGAGCCTGGCAGAAGTTGGAACAGGTAACGAGCTGATGGTGATGTAACTATTTAAGTCTCTTTGACATCAACATCATGAACAAGAGCCTGGTGGTGGTGGAGAGGCGTGGGCGCCGCTGGAGGGCTAACTGCCTCATGACCTGGAAAGGGCCTGGTAGAAGCTGAAACAGGTAATGAGCTGATGGTGATGTAACTATTTAAGTCTCTTTGACATCAACATCATGAACAAGAGCCTGGGGAGGCGTGGGCGCCGCTGGAAGGCCAGCTGCCTCAGGACCTGGAGAGGGCCCGGCAGACGCTGGAACAGGTAACGAGCTGATTGTGATGATGTAACTGTTTAAGTCTCTTCGACATCAACACCATAGACTGGTGGGAGAGGCGTGGGCGCCGCTGGAGGGACAGCTGCCTCAGGACCTGGATAGAGGCTGGCAGACGCTGCGACAGGTAACGTGATGATGATGGTGGATTTCTGTTTTGCCTCGTATACTAATCCTGATGTACTAGGATCTCAGAAATCATCACTAGGTGACCTGTAATATCGTTTGACTTCTTCATACCATTCAAAACATTTGAGAGAAATTTAAACTGGCGAGAAAGAACGAAAGATACACTACTACACACTGCTTATGTATACTTATGGAATGCAATAAATGATTGAGTATTGAGTATTGAAAGAACAAACTTTCATAGTAATAATTATGTCCGAATCATGTAGTAATTCGGCATATAATTTCAGCTGCTGAATTTTTGTTTTTTTTTGCAGGCGGAGCACGCTCGAGAAATTGCATTAAGAACTGAATTGCTGCGGCAACAGAGACTGGAACAGCTCAATTACAAGTTCAATACTAAGGTAACAGAACACACATACTTACATAATCCCTTATAATCAGCACTTGCCACATAAAGGAAGTGGATGTCGGTTCATCTCTCAATGTACCAAGACCCTAAGTAGCTATGTAAGACCTAGGTTAAGATTGTATACACTAACTTTAGCCATTTAAGTATTCTTTGTTACTAACAATCTATGGGCCCAGTTGCCTGAAATAAATAAATATTATTATTATTATTATTATAAACAGTACTAGAAATATGTAGTTCTATCGTTCGCATTAGAATGACGAGAGTGATAATATTATAGTAAATAAAACTGCCAAAATGTAATCTTATCAAAAAGTTACACGTTAAGTAGCATGATGCTGCCTTGTATCGTCTGCGCAACGCTCTAAATAAAAAACCTAACGTATCCTAACCGTTGCTTCGGGAGTACCTCAAGGTTCAATGCTAGGTCCGTTCTTGTTCCTGATTTATATTGACGACCTCTTTTACTTAGCTCATGATAATTCTTTATTTTCAAATATAAATGAATAACAAACTATATTCTTCGTTTCAGTCGGTGCTCCGCAAGGGCTACCTGAAGGAGATGATTCAGGTGCTCTCAGATCCCCGCTACGGGTCCAACCTGGCGCAAGTAGACGCCACCGTAAAGAAGCATGAAGCCATCTCCGCTGATATTCTGGCGAGGTAAGGCTTACGATCTAAGATAAGGTCTGGAATAATATTTCTCAAAGAGACTTAATTCCTAATACACTGGTAAACATCTTAGCCTAAAAGTGCAAAATGTGGTTACAGAATTATTAACAAATTTGTAGAGTTGTTGGTAATTCTGTAGCTCTGCCTACCCCACTCTGGGAATAAAGGCGTGAGTTTATGTATGTATGTATGTAGACTTAATTCCAGCTTATGAATCGGGATGTATGGTGTGTTTTTGTATTGCTGCAAATTGATGTGAAATCGTAAAATCGATGATTGATCGGTATACAAGCGGATCTTTGGTTGCTTGAAATGTATTTGTATCAGAATTGAAAGCTAAAAATCTGTTCAATATGTCACGCATAGATCTCTACAAGAACTCTTTTATAAGTTGTGGCCGTTATCAGTATCGTCGTGCTTGATTTGAACTATGATTTGCTAGGCCCAAATGGAAATACTTCAAGGTCGTATATTAAATAATTGTACACTAAAACACAACCGATATTGCTTACCGATGTACCTGCGCAGATGTCATTTTCGAAGCGCGGGAACCAATCAGCGTAGCGTGGTTGTATTCTGTGCTATTATTGGTTATTAGTGACGCCATGTTGACGCGCGCCCGCGTGTCATTCAGTCAACCGTCAAACGTGCGTGAGGGAGATGGAAAAAAAAACTACAGTGAGTTTTTCATAAAACTGTACATTAATCGAAAGTTTGATTTATATATCACAGGTTTTTTTTTTATCTTATACCCTGAGTAACACAAAGGCTACTTTTCATTCCGAAAATTTCAAAAATTTCCGAGGGAATAACGATAAAAAAAAAGCTTGTGATTTATAAATCAAAGTTTTGATTATAGTGCAGTTTTATTAAAAACTCCTTGAAGTTTTTTTAAATTGTAATAAACATCAGTAAAAAAAATATGAACCGACTTGGTAATGTCACCACACGGGATTGTTAAGCCACTGGCCACTGTACATATTTTGGCCGTGTAATACAAATCGGGCTGTGTCGAAAAGCAAGATGGCCTTCAACACGGCCATTCTGCTATTCACACGTCCTCGTAACACAATAGTACATTGTGTATTAAGGGTGGTAAAGAAAGAATTACAAACGAGAGTCTATTAGAAGCCCGAAGCCGAAGGCTGAGGGCTTTAATGACTCGAGGTTTGTATTTATTTTACCACCCGTGTAACATACAATGTTTTTCATCACAATTGCGAGGAAATGAAATAAAATCAGACAAAAGATCATATCTTTAACTTATTAGCGCAGACCACAGATTATAGGATATGTCTCGACAGGCTACATCATTGTCTGTGACTTACCACAGATAATGTCCAACGGGTTCGGAGTCCGATTCTAGTGACAGTCGAGATCAATAGTTTATACTTATGCGAGATTTTTAGGAAATTGTATGCAACTGACATTTCATCTCGAATGAAAGTTCATATCGAATTGCACAAGAGTTGGGGTCCTGACGTATTGTGATAGTTTGAGTCCACGTATAATATTTAAAAAAGAAGCTATTACGCACGATAGGGCGTATGGGAAAAAAAGGCCCGCGGGTATTATTTTGGATTTACGGTCGATTTTTCTAGCATGTTAGGACACTATTTACGAGCAAGTGTGATGAAAAACATACGTAGATTTTGATGTACAAATGTTGCCCTCAGAACGGAGCGTTTCGAAGACCTCTCTGCCATGGCAGCCGAGCTCGTCCGCGAGAAGTACCACGGCGCGGAGGCGGTGGCCCGCACGGAGCAGGCGGTGCTGGCGCGCTGGCGCGAGCTGCTGGCGCTGCTGGAGCGGCACCGCGCCTCGCTGTGCACGCTGGCGCGCCTCATGGCGCTGCTGCGCGAGTGCGACACCGTGCGCGCCACGCTGCATGACATGCAGGTGGGGAACTGTTACTGATATAATAATAATCATTTATTTCAGACAACATAAGTCCATACATTCATAAAAAATAACTAAATTAAATGTTGTTAGTGGCTTAGATCCAAGTGTTAGTAACTAATTGACTGGGGCATGTAGCCCGCAACAATGACGGATGTAGAGGCAGTCGCACCTGTCCCCTATCATTCTCAGGATGTTATTGGGACTGCCACGCACCCGGCGCACCAGGGATGCGGCTCTTTTACGCATAGTCGCATAAAAGCAGTCTATTCTTGCTTCCGCAAACATCCCTGATGCGATATGGTCTGAGGATAAAAAAAATCAAGTTCGAGTCGAGGCGAGGGTTCCGTATCTATACTAGTATTATAAAGCTGAAGAGTTTGGTCGTTTGTTTGCTTGAACGCGCTAATCTCAGGAAGTACTGGTTCAATTTAAAAAATCTTTTAGTGTTAGAATCCTACAACAACTGTAAAATAAATTAAACAGTGAGTTAATTCTTTGAGACATCAACCATTAAATTTCATTTTTGTTGTTTCAACTCCTGATCACCGATAAAAAAATCACCGTGTGTAATAAGTAGGTGGGTTTTTTTTCTCCATTTTCTTATTTATGCTGATCTACGCATGTTATTTGATATTATATTGAATTTCATATTTATTGCTTTATATAGGTAATGCTAGATTAAAAAGTACCATTGTAATATGTTTAAAATATGACTGACTGCTGAGTTTCTTGCGGCGTTTCTTCTCAGCAGTGTCTCCTCTTGGGAAGCGCTGGTAGATTCTTGACGTGTAAAAGTGCCCGTACGGCCTACTTACTGAATAAATGTCTTTTGTCTTTTTTGTCTTTTTACATTATCCCTGATGAACATAGGCTATGTTTTATTTTTCTGCGTGGACAAAGTAGCGTCAACAGCTAGTATTCAAATATACATGAAAATAGACTAAAATGTGACCGTGTTTTGATTACAACGTTTTCTTCCAGGCACAATTCCAGTCTGAGGAAGTCGGTCGCCACCTGGTAGACGTGGAGCGCCTGCTGCAGGCCCACGCGCTTCAGGAGTTGCAGCTGGGCGCCCTGCACGAGAGCATCAGGCGGCTGGCGCGCCACGGAGACGGCGATGGGGCTCCGCAGCCGCGCAAGGAGCTCGCGGCTCGCCTACAGGGGCTGCATGATGGATACGACAGGTTAGAACGCTGGCAGTGTCATTTAAAACCCCTAACTCAAATAAATGTTATACGTGTCGGCGAAATGGCTTCTCCATCGGCCACTAAAGAGGCCACACACGATCAATTCGGTAGTGCGCGGTAGTGTACTGTGCAAGTACGTACTTAACGAGTTCATGCCAGTGTAAAACATAGATGTTGGTTTTCTCCAATTCTTAATAGTGGATTGATAACCAAGGGTTAAAAATGACCCATTTCACCCGAGTTAGACACTACTTTACATTTCGACTGTGAGGAAAGAGATTGAATATATTTGTGACGTAATAAAGGTCAAATTTTTCTTTTCTAACGGATGCTCGGCGTTCAACCTCCAGCGTTGTATATAAGGTCCTTGGTCGTGACCAACTCGATTAAAGTTTTCTAATGTTGGCAGTATGTGTATTTTCTAGAAGGCCATGCTGAAACGTGAAAAAAAGTGTCATGCTATGCTATCATGGCATTATGGCAACAGATAGAGGAATAATTTTACATGTTGTTTTTTTTGTAATTGCTAATAAAATAGAGCAGTCGTAAAATTATTTTAATAATAAATTATATAAATCGTAATAAATACGTCGTTTAACGCATAGCTGAATTTAGAAAATAATGTAAAGCATTTATTTTAATAATATGACGTAGCTCAATTATCATAGAGTCCGTGGCCAATCGTAACTATTAAAAAAAAGCTGACACTGGCAAAGTGTCACACCACTACGTGCTTATTGCTATTTAAAAAAAAACAATAAAAAAAATTACTTTCCACCCATTCAAATTAAACTTTCCGAACAGGAGAGATGAAAAGTATATTTGTTACTTACTCATCTGTGTCAGTTTTCTGAATTGTTTGCTGATGATGGTTTCTCCGCAGTCTGGTGGCGGCTGCCAAGGACCGCAAGGCCAGGCTAGAAGACGCTAGGAACCTGTACCAGTTCCTCGAAGACCATGATGAGGAAGAAGGTAAAATATCATTGTGTTTTATGATTTTGAAAAACGGATCTCGGGATATATGTCAATCTTTTAAATTGCAAGTATTAAGTAATTCAAGTATATTTTTAGTCAGTTCCTGTAATTGGAAATGGATGGGTTCATTTTTACGGTTCTTCGGTTACAAAGGTATCTCTTCTAGCTAAGACTGCGCCGAGCGTACGCCGGATGTACAGTAGCGCCCTCATTACTATTATTGTGTTTTCTAATAAACTAAAGTATTTTCTTGAAATTGGTCGGTAGGTTTTTGTACTACAAGTGAAAACACAATTAATAAGGTATATTACATAGTTTAATAACAATTCACCTTCGAGTTATCGACTTAACGGAAACAAGTGGCTGCCTTTTCCCGTTAAGCTGACTACTCAAAGGGTAATTGTTATTAAAGTTTGTTACGTATTCCATAAATTGTGTTTTTACTTGCGCTACAAAAACGTATCGTCTGATTGCAAGGAAATTCTTTAGTTAATTAGTAAACACAATAATAGTAATGAGGGCGCCACTGGACGCTCGGCGTTTGCTCGGTGCAGTCTTAAACTTTGAGTGATTGAGAAACTACTGACTGAGAAACTAATATAATGAATAAATATGCATAATAAGCAGGAATTTATTTTAGGAACAAGTGTCAGTCCAGAACTTGTTTAGTCTAGTTTTGAAAGCACCTACACCAAAAATTACTTGTTTATGAGTTGTTTTTTTTCATTATACGGGATGGGGCCTGTAACTACATATAAAGCAAAAAATTAAAACGTAGATTCTACTCCTCAAACTAGACAACTTTTGTTTAGCAACTTTTTAAAATCATAAAGTTTTTAGAATGTTATTTTTACAAACAAAGTAATAGTATTTTTCGTAATCGTGTTATAATAGAGAGCTTTTTAGTCGAGTACCGTGTTTAGGCCACGAAGCTTGCTGAGTGGCCTAAGTAAGGTACGAGATTAAAAAGCTTAATTATGACACTATTGTGAACAATACTTTTTGTACGAGTTCATTAAAATTAATAATGTAAGTCATTAATACGATTATATAAGAAAACTAAAAGTAGATTTTTGACAGATGATGCGACGCTGCTACGTTCCGAAACGACACAGATTGGCAATTTTGTATCGGATCGAGGCTCCTTAAACAAGGACACATATATGGAAATCCGAAGTTCTATTTTCAAATTTTTTTCGGTTGTCTAGAGCGTATCGAAATAGTTATTTCGGTTGTCTAGAGCGTATCGAAATAGTTATTTCGGTTGTCTAGAGCGTATCGAAATAGTTATTTCGGTTGTTTCGGAAGTAACATCTAGACTATTCAACGATGAAAAGAGTGACGTTACAGTATTCTCTATGAAATCGTAATACACACATTTTAATCGACGAGTACAAAAATAGTATTTTCACCTCAGCAGCTCAAACAAGCAGGTTTTGCTGCTTAAAATCAGTGAGCAAAATTCAATTTTGCTGCGAGCGAGAGGCAAAGTAGCTTTTTAATTATTTTTTTTAAATGCCGTGAGCAGTGCTGGGGCTACTCACAACATTCGAAAAAATTGAACTTCACTTTGTTCTGTCACTTTCACTTCGATAGGAAAAAAGCGAGAGATAGAAACAACTTGATTCGAAGTTCGATTTTCAAATTCCACACATAGTAGGCCCAAAAAGAAACGCACGTTCGGATGCACACATAACCGTAAAATTGCAAATAAAACTATCTGTTAAACTTTGAAATGTGTTTATTATAACTATTTTATACAGTAGGTACAATCATTTTTTTTATTTAATGTTTTGAAGACAAAATTAATGAAAAATAAGAAGTTATGTATCTACATAATTTTGTTATCGTTTTAACAATCTTTAATTTCGTGACATAAACCGCGGGGGCAGTTTCAGAACGCATTTCAAAAATAGCGGGATTATTGTACTTAAAAAAAAAAAGTAATGTAATGTAAATGACGATGTAATTTTTGTTAATTTGTCCGCCATAGCCAATAGCCATAGACAAGGCCTAGTTAGGTTTTTTTTAAAGCCACAGACTACATAAAGCTGTATAAAGTTGTGTTTGCACTACGGCATTATCAAGTTGAGTGACAGGTTTTATCGGTTTCATGTTTATTTTTTCCACTTTTTATTTTATTAGTATTTTGCAAAAATGCTTGTGATTGATGCATATGCGATCGTGTCGTTATTTAGTCGTGTATTCACCAAATGGTCACAACGGAAGACCTGCGTTGGCCCTACCAGCTTCACGCTGTGTTGTTCTCGCTGCTGAGGTGAAAAGTTGTATGTCTCACACGAGACCATAGTTTTTTACGTCTCGTATCTTTGAATCCCTCGCTACGCTCAGGATTCTAACCTAGAATCACTCGCTACGCTCGTGATTCAATAATAGAATCCTTCGCTTACTCGGGATTCAAAATCATCACTCGCAGCAAAAACCAACTTTGCTCTCTTGTTGAACAAATAACTATTTCAATGCGCTTAAAACTCCGTCTAATTGACATCGCCTGTCAGTCTAGTCACTCTACAGACATAATCAATTTCATAGTACATTGCGTGTTCGAATTAACTTTAAAATGTAATAAAATTCAATCCGCGAGTTTTTTTCAAAGTCGTCAAACAAACGTTGCGTAGTTTGAGGAGCAGAATGTACATTTTTAATTTTTGCTCTAGTTACAGGCCCCACCGTGTATATCGTTCATTGAATACAAAACGGACACATTCCAAAATGAGTCAGTGTTGCATTTTAAAATTAGAAGTTATTCGTATAAAATTTTTAATGCAAGAGGAAATTATTTTGGAATTTGTCGGTTTTGTATTCAATGAGCGATATATACATAATTATATTTATTGTATATGTGTCTGATTACCATTGTACCGAAAAGTAACTACTCAAAATGTGAAAGTTTCTTATGATAAATTCTCGGAAATTTCCAAGAATATTCTTAAACTTTGTATTGAAAGAGAACATTCTCAATGCTCTCAAATGTTTCCGATAATATTCTCGGTAATTTCTTGAGAAGATTTCTTAACTTCTGAGAATATTCTGCAACTTGTACATTGCTATGTCTGATTACAGCGTGGGTGCGCGACAAGCAGCGTATCTGCCGCGCGGACGTCGCCGCGAAGGACCTGCGCGGCGTGCAGGCGCTGCGCCAGAAGCACACGGCGCTGCTGCACGAGCTGCGTGCGCGGGAGCACGTCTCGCAGCGACACCCCGCCAAGGGGCAGAGGTGCGCGCCACACAAACAACAAAACAAAAGAAATAGTACATTGTTGCCTAGGCGCGGAAAGTAAGGGTTTTCCTGACGAGGTGTTTAGATGGCCGAGCAATAGCGAGGCCTGCTAAAATACGAGTCAGGAAATTCTCGTTTCCGCCGCGGCATACATAATGCTTTTCTCAAACATGTGAGGAAATAACACAAATACATAATTACAAGTTTTTTTTAAAAACCTGTGAAAAATTCGGAGAGAATGTTTGTTTGAAAATTACCGAGTAACGCGCCGCTGCCGGCCCACACTGCACCCACAAGTCGGGTGTGCGGGATTTTTATTACGTTCCTTTCGATTTTGTATGCAATAGAGAGCACTTTTAATAAACAATATGGACATGGGCGGAAAGTGTTTTCATATGGTTTTTTTACTCCTAGGAGTAAAATGAGGCACTTTCCATCCTTGTGTTTCAATCGGAAAACCGTTATTTCCGAGCATGTTTGAGAAAAAACATTTATTCGTGACCAACTGACAAACAAAACGCAACAAAATACATTAAACACAACGGATATGGCTTACCGATGTACCTGCGCAGAAGACGATTTTTCGAAGCGCGGGAACCAATCAGGAGATTATGAATAAAACTGAGTTTCTTGCGGCGTTTCTTCTCGGCAGTGGTCTCCTCTTGGGAAGCGCTGGTAGATTCTTGACGTGTAAAAGTGCCCGTGCGGCCTACTTACTGAATAAATCGTTCATTGAATACAAAACGGACACAATCCAAAATGCGTCACTGTTGCATTTTAAAATTAGAAGCGGTTGGCATACGATTTTTAATGGAAGAGCAAATTATTTTGGAATGTGTCCGTTTTGTATTCAATAAGCGAAATGTCTTTTATCTTTTTTTTACATTATTTAGATCTACTTATATACTTACTTTACTTAGTAGTTTAGTATACTTAACTGATTTTTTGGACAGCATAATACTGTTATTTAATTTTCTAGTTTTTCTATATTAGAGACTGCCGTTCCCACAGTCAAAAATAATTGCACTTAATAAATAAATAACAATAAAAAAAAATACAGCACGATCCACGCGTTGCGCGGTTGTATTCTGTGCTATTATTGGTGCGCGCGTGTCACTCAGTCAGCCGTCAAACGTGCGTGAGTGAGATGGAAAAAATAGATGCAATTTAATTTGCACCTTATAACTATTACGTACAAGTCTGGTCGTGGGATTCAATCGTGCTTTCGGAAATCAAGGGAATCTTTCTTCGTGTGTGCGCAACGAAGATTCACGACACGCCATATCAATTGTGTTCTACTGTAAAACTACTCAATGACTGTAGTAACACTAACGAACAGCAATTGATGATGATTTTTGTATATAAGAAGAAGATACTTAGATAGTTTTTTTTTATTGCAGCCTTATTGACGCGAAGCACCCGAAGAGTGCAGAAATAGAACGGAGGCTCGCGTCTCTCAACCAGCAGTGGACCACGCTGAGGGAGCTAGCTGATGCGAGAGAGAGACAGCTGGGAGATGCTGCAGAGGCGCATCAGGTAAAATTGTCATTTATTATATTGGTGAATAGAGGAAGAGTCATAGTAAGGGTTTATGTAGGTATGCATAATTATGTTTGTACACGAATAAAAAATAACGGTCAAGTCAGAGTCGGACAAGCGCACCGAGGTTTCCGTATTTAAGATCACATGGTTGGAAAACGCAAAAGAAAACACTCATTTTGTTATGAACTTGAGCCTATGCAATAAAGTCTATTGCGGGTGGTAGGACCTTGTTCGTCCGGATCGCTACCACCATCTTATCCATTAACCTACCGCCAAACAGCAGTGTTCGTATTGTTGTGTTCCGGTTTGGGGATAAGACAGCCGGTGAAATGACTAGCATAGAGGCATTCCATCTTAGTCCTCAGGGTTGGCAATGCATTTGCAGTCTTAGGATTGCATTGCAGTCTTGTGAATGCGAGAGTCTATGGGTCACAGTTTCCACTTACCATCAGGTGGCCTGTGTGCTCGTTTGTCTTCTCTATGTCATAAAAAAAAAGGTCTATTTAGGTTATCTGATATTTTTTCCAAAACTGTTAAGATTGAGTCATGCACCCACGTCGGTTTCGGGTCCTTAAGATTCGGCCCTATGATGACTACGCATGACTCGATGTATGATTGTGGAAGAAGCTAAAGAAATTTGTCAAGATCGTAGCAAGTGGAAAGAAGTGGTATCTGCCTACCCCTCTGGGAAAGGCGTGATTTAATGTATGTATGTAAATATAAGTAATTATCTTTAAATCAGGATTTGAAATTTAAACGTTAACAGACTAGTTACAATAAAAAGTTGCATTGGATTTCCCATATATATATATATATATCCATATATATATTTTTAGTTCTACGGCGACGCCAACGAAGCCGAGTCGTGGATGAAGGAGAAGCGCCCCCTGGTGGCGAGCTCGGACTGCGGACGGGACGCGCCGGCCGCCGCGGCGCTCCTGGCACGCCACAAGGCGCTCCACGACGAGATACGCGCGTACAACGCGGAGCTCGAAGCCCTGAACGCGCATGCTGACAGACTGAAGACAGCTGGGATATTGACATTACAGGTATTTTTTTTTGGCTATAGTCGCCGTCTATAGAAATAGAAACATTTATTCGACGAACACAAGAAAAAAAAAAACAACAGAGTAAAACATCATTAAAATAAGGATAGTACTAAAATAAGCAACACAGTAATAATAAAAAAAACAATAAAAAAGGAAAGAAAAAAAAACAATTGTAGGATAGTACAGAACGGACGGACGGACGGACGGATAGTATTGTGGTATAGAACTTGTGAATGATGTAAACAAATTAGTACCGTGTTGTGTGTTTGCCGGGTTAGAATAGTGCCACTCCATATCTTCCCGTGGATGTCGTAAGAGACGGCTAAAGGAATAAAGGCGTATAGTATTGTTAGGCGATGGGCTTGCAACCTGTCACTAATACGCTGGTAAACATCTTAGCCTAAGTGTGCAAAATGTGGTTACAGAATTATCAACAAGTTTTTAGAGTTGTTGGTAATTCTGTAACTGCCTACCTCACTCTGGGAATAAAGGCGTGATTTTATGTATGTATGTGACATATAACCTCAAATATTAACCAGGCTTGTTTTTATAAAAAATAACGTATAATTTATAGTTATTTCATCTAAAATTTAATATGTAAATAATGATCTAGTGTATCAATAATTGCAAAGACCTAACTTGATCTTTAAAAGTACGCGATTATCGAGTAATCGTGGTGAATCGGTTCGTTTGGGTTTGTTTACATCTTTTGCAAGTTCTATTGATGGCGACTTTACACAACATTATTCTGAAGTAGTCTAGTCATCGTCGCTAGATGGCGCTGGTGACATTGTTGCTCGCACTAAAGAAACGAGAGAAGTGGGGGACGCTGAAGAAATGCTAACGTGCTCCAACGGTTACACTACATAGGTCTGTAGAGTCATAACACCGAATCAAAAGTCAGAATTTTCATAATGGCCATTGCAATGTTTTGATTGAAGACTTTTTTTATCGCTTGTAAAACCAACCTAGCCTAACCTATACCGTGTTCATTATTACTTGACTAATATAGTAAACTACTTTCTAACCTCAAAATTAACCTTTTTTGGTTAAAACAACTGTTTCATCGTAAATATAGTAAACTGAGTAAACATTTTGGTCATCACTTGGACGATGCATTGTCTGTGATTGCTTTATTTGATTTAAAATAGCTGTTTTAACCACAAAAGGTTAATTTTGAGGTTAGAAAGTTGTTTACTATATTAGTCAAGTAATAATGAACACGGTATACGTATAGCAATTGAATTATGCATTATAGAAAGTCCAGCGTAATATATTTTTCGGAAAATTCGGAAAAAAACGTCGGAATTGTAAGGAGTGTCAATAATGTTCTGCCATAAATATTTTTAATTTAATGTTTAGGTCATAGTTATTGCGAGTCATTACTTTATTTTTGCAAGAATCATTTTTCAGCAGCTCTTTATTTACGTTAGATATATAAAGAAATTCTTAACAGTTCTCTTATTCACTTGAAAATCATTTTAACACAGTACGTTTACAAAAAAAACCGCCATTTTGTCACAGCTCCCGACCGAAGTAGAATCCACTCCAGCAATGGAAGAAGAAGAATGGGTCAATGAGTCGCGTCTGGTGCCCACCGACGTGTGGGAGGAGGAAGAGGTGGAGCGCCTGGAGCACCGCACCGTCACCGAGGAGCGCAGCGTGCCACAGGTGAGGGACGGGTGTTAGTAGGAGGAAGTGGAAAGGGGAAGGAGATTCGGGAGAGGAAGAGTGTAGATGGAAACAGCGTAGGTACAGCAGAACACAACCGATATGGCGTGTCGTGAATCTTCGTTCGCGCAGACATGATCAACGATTCCGATGATTTCCGAAAGCATGATTAAAACCCGCGATCAGACTTGTACGTAATAGTTATAAGGTGCAAATTAAATTGCATCTATTGTTTTGATTGACTGAGACGCGGGCGCGCGTCAACATGGCGTCACTAATAACCAATAATAGCACAGAATACAACCACGCAACGCCGATTGGTTCCCGCGCTTCGAAAAAATGTCATCTGCGCAGGTACATCGGTAAACCGTATCGGTTGTGTTTTACTGTACCACGCTTACTCTTAAACAGGTCCATTCTAACTATACATACCTATAGGTTCCTATATGTTTAAATGATCACATTTGTTTCAAATTTTTATATCGTGACAGGTTACCATTGAAAATACTTTACTAATATTCATGTATTTCCAATTTTAATGAATCATTAAATTCCAGGTCAAAGCCCTCTACGCGTTCACGGGGCAGGGTATTTCCATGGCGAAGGGCGAAGTGATGTTCCTCATCAACAAGACGAACCCCGACTGGTGGTCGGTGCGGAAGGCGGACCGCTCCGACGGCTTCGTGCCGGCCAACTACGTGCGAGAGATCGAGCCTAGAGTCGTTCCGGTGAGTGGGACAGAGATAGAGTAGTAAAAAAAATACATAATACACTGGCCAGTACACTTTACTTTATTTGTAGCGTTGGACCCAGTATACTGCCTTGTGGCACTCCGTATGAAACATCTTTAACACATTTAAATGTGTTAGTGAATTAAAACGCTTTAAGTTTTAATTAAATACCACTAATATCGAGATATTCGAGTTTTTTTATAACTTTTTGGACAAAAAACCTTGTTAAAGGCCTTGATGAAATCTATAAAGGTGGAAAAACATTACAAAGATAATAGTTTAACAAGCCCGAGTGGTGGTCAGTATTAGAGATCAAGTCTAAATTCGTGTCAATGAGTAAAACAAGGATAGCACAGCGTGAGATAGATAGATGAGTATCAGGGGAATCTCACATAAACTGACCTAGGGTCAAAATGAGCGCTAGGCTTGTACTATGTGTACATAACCATTAACCGTATAGTTGGTGGTGGCCCTGCTACAAAGCTAGCGGTTCTAGGTTCGATTCCCAGTATAGTAAACATATTTATGGCGTCGACTGTACAAGCCTAGATTGTCTCCTCTTTTACTTTTACTACGGTAAAGTAAAAAGAAGGTTTATGATTTTGACCGGTATGAATGTTTGTATGTTAATCTGTTCCCTCAAAACTACCTTACTTATCTTTGTTTAACAAATGAGTTGTCGTTGGAAGCGTCTAGATTGTCCGCCGGCTATAGGCTAGATGACGTCATGCTTTTTCACTAGTCGAGTTTTAGTTTTTTATCTTTTTTTTTATTATTCAATCCCCTCCAGGTCCAAGTGCGTCGCCCAGAGAAG
>OZ014464.1:9324661-9347041 GCA_963966035.1 Acleris laterana
AATGTTTTGCTTGTACTTAAACTTCTGAGTTTTTTACCTTTGTTTAGGACCTAAAAAACAAGACTAAACTTTGTTGTGGGCATAGAAACTTTTTTCGTGATTATCTCCAATTATTTTATTTTTGATAAGAGCACTGAATTTGGAATGACCGGGAGAAAAGCATTTTACCAAGGTCCTTATGGTTACGCGTGTGTTGCTTTGGGGTTCCAAATGTTTATCCACACTCACAGCACAGGCATATTTTGCGATCTTAATGCCATTAAAAATGATCCATTTCTGCCTGCAAAATGAGCAGTCCTGAGTTCGATTCCAAAACTCCAAAACGTTTGACCATTAAAATATATGTATGACTAATAAGATGACCGCAATAATAAGTTCCTGAGTCTAACACCTTTTCTATGTGTCTATGTATGTATTTCCCTTTAACATATGTTTATCGTTGCCTGATGCTAATAGTACGAGCTTAATTTTAAATCCTTTATTCCCAGTCGACGCTGACTTCGTTGCGCGTCAAACAAAGGTCTTGCTCCTTTTGGAGAGCATTGGACAGGTCAGGAAAGATGCTGACTGGTACAAAATCGGTTATGAATACAACATTGAAGCTAACTTGGAAAACTACACCGTAAGTTTCAAAATTCATAACTATCCTGGTTGGTATACTAGTATTAATGCTTATGGGATATAAATCATTAATCAGTAATAACTATATTTTCAGAACAAACCAGCCGTCGAAGAGTTCTTGATGTTCTACAGAAGCGGTTTCATGCCGAAACACAAGACCTTCTCTGTCTTCTACGACAGGATGAGGGAGGAAGCCATCGCCCTGTTCAAGCTCTTCTTCTACGCGAAGGACTTCGAAACCTTCTACAAGACTGCTGCCTACGCCCGCGTTCACTTCAACGACGGTCAATTCCTCTACGCCTACTACATCGCTGTGTACCAGCGCCAAGACACCCAGAGCATGGTTCTCCCAGCACCCTACGAGATGTTCCCGCAGTACTTCGTGAACACTGACACTTTCCTCAAGGCCTACCGCACCAAAATGCAAAACGGTATTTCGGATCCCACATACGCTAAACAGTTCGGCATTGTTCAGGAAAATGATTATTACGTGTACTACTCCAACTACTCCAGCCCCTGGTTCACCGGTAGCGAAGAGCAAAAGCTGGCCTACTTCACCGAAGATATCGGCATGAACTCATTCTACTACTTCTTCCAGTCGCTCTACCCCTTCTGGTTCAGCGAAGGTGAATTCGACGGCATCAAGGAGTTCCGCGGAGAACTTATCTACATCACATACAAACAGCTGATCGCTCAATACTATTTGAACCGTCTCTCCAACGGCTTGGGAGAAATCCCTAAATTCTCTTGGGACAAGCCCATCAAGACTGGTTACACATGCCAACTGTCTACCTACTATCCGTTCTTCCAGAGGAACGATTACTACGAAATCAACAAATACGAAAATGAAGAATACATTCAGTTCCTTAAGAGTTTCGAAAGCTCTTTCCTGTACTACCTGGAACAGGGCCACTTCAAGGCTGTAAGTGTCTGTCATTTAATTCGGTCTATTGTTATACGTGCTATCACAAACAACAAATAACGTTTACTTATTTTCTGTTTTAGTACAACCAGGAGGTTGACTTCCACAACTCTCAGGCCATCAACTTATGTCTGTTTAGTACATACACATACATACATACATTAAATCACGCCTGTTTCCCAGAGGGGTAGGCAGAGACCACTTCTTTCCACTTGCTACGATCTTGACAAATTTCTTTCGCTTCTTCCACATTCATACATCGAGTCATGCACGCACGTCGGTTTCGGGTACTTAAGATTCGGACCTTTTCCAGTATTTCACCGATTCGACTCGAAAAAGTACGCCTAGGGCGGCCCCTTCCGACCCGTCCACTCACTATCGATCTGTATATCTCTTTCGTCAATCTTCTTTCATCCATCCTTTCCAAATGACCGAACCATCGAAGCATGCCCTTTTCAATGTTAGTTAGTCACTACATCTTCTTTTATTCTACATTTCTCTCTGAGTTTTTCATTCCTTACTCTATCAATCAGTTTCACACCACTCATACTACGCACTATACACACACACACGCACTATACTTGTTGTGTTCCGGTTTGGGGATAAGACAGCCGGTGAAATGACTAGCATAGAGGCATTCCATCTTAGTCCTCAGGGTTGGCAACGCATTTGCAGTCTTAGGACTGCATTGCAGTCTAGTGAATGCGAATGTCTATGGGTCACAGTTACCACTTACCATCAGGTGGCCTGTGTGCTCGTTTGTCTTCTCTATGCCATAAAAAAAAAAAAAAAAAAGAGAGCGCATTTCAACGGCACTTACACGACTTTTATGCTTGTCCAGCCACACCCAACATTCACTACCATACATCAGGGTAGGGGCCAGCACTCCATTGTGAACAGCCAGTCGGGCTTTTTGTGAAATGCTGTTTAGTATAAACGGAATATTCTGCCTATGCATTGTAAGCCTCCAAGAAGTTCTTCATATCTAGCACGAAATTTTCGCTGGAAAAGGTCAATCAAACTTCTCTTACACTGATTAAACGATTACCTATAATGTTAGGTTCCTATATTCAAGCCGCGGATAGATAAGGCTTAACTCAGGTTAATATTTGACATTTGGTCATACAAATGGTCAGAGAGAAATGTGGAATAAAAGATGATGTATTGACTAAGATTGAAAAGGGCATGCTTCGATGGTTCGGTCATTTGGAAAGGATGGATGAAAGAAGATTGACGAAAGAGATATACACTTCGATAGTGAGTGGACGGGTCGGAAGGGGCCGCTCTAGGCGTACTTTTTCGAGTCAAATCGGTGAAATACTGGAAAAGGGCCGAATCTTAAGTACCCGAAACCGACGTACTTGCATGACTCGATGTATGAATGTGGAAGAAGCGAAAGAAATTTGTCAAGATCGTAGCAAGTGGAAAGAAGTGGTCTCTGCCTACCCCTCTGGGAAACAGGCGTGATTTAATGTATGTATGTGTGTGTGGTCATACAAAATCTGTCCGCGGTTTGAATATAAGAACCGGCCATAAGTCAACATGACAACTTGAATAAAACATTTTTTTATGTCAAATCAAGTATTTTTCTCCGAAACTAGTTTGAATTTTTTAAATGTATGTTTTCCAATTGCACTTAAATTTAAAGGTTTTTGTACAATCAATCAAGAATTTCATATTTCTAAAGTAGCAGGAAAAGTGACTGAAGAGGTTAACGTTAGGATTCCGTAGCAATTTTTTTTAATATGTACTACTAATAAAGTTAAGTGCGGAGGAAAGAAATTTGAAAGAAAATAGATACATTTGGAACTCGTAGGTATAAACGTTTATAGATACGAGTGTCACTTCTGTTATTGCCTATTTTTCATAATCTTTCAGTACTGTCAAATCATTATTGCCCCCCGCGATAACGACGTATGGTTTTAAGCCTTGGTATGTCTCTTAAGGCCTCTATTCTGAGTGGTATAAAACAGACTTAAAACAAAATGCGTCAACTTGCACTTGGCACTTGCCTAATAGAGTCCTAATTATTTATTTATTTATTTATTTATAAAACAAATTTGTACCTTAACAGCTAGAGCCAAAACAGCACAAACTTACAGCTAAGTACTTATTTAGTAAACTAAACTTACATTATTCTATCGTGCTCTTGGGCATTTCTCCTTCTATCACTCTCTTGCACTCTATCGTCAGTCGCCCAATCGGACTCGCAAACAGATCGCATTGTGGCGCCGCCTCGAGCACGGAGTTGAGCAACGCAAGAGCGCGCGCGATAGGCGCCTGCGCGTGTGTGCGCGTGCGCGCCGCCGGCACAGCCAGCAGCGGGTGTTTTCGAGCGCGAATGTACCGACTGGGCACAAAAAGACGCACAAACGCCTCTACGAGGGACACACAATCTATTTTGTTTCTGACTATGCTTATAGTAAACTTTGCCAGCAGGAGTAACCTACGCAATTGCAGAGAATCGTATCCTAAGTGCCCTTGCAGAAATAAGGTCGGATACATATAGGGGTAGTATGAATGTAACCTCTTATATAAAGCCCTTAGAAATTTCTTTTGAATTAATCGGCGCAGGCTAATAATTAAGCCTGCGCCGAGCAAACGCCGAGCGTCCAGTGGCGCCCTCATTACTATTATTGGGTTTTCTAATTAACTAAAGAATTTCCTTGGAATCAGACGATGCGTTTTTGTAGTGCAAAAAACACAATTTATGGGATACGTAATAAACTTTAATAACAATTACCCTTTGAGTAGTCAGCTTAATGGGAAAAGGAGGCCACTTTTTTTCGTTAAGTTGATAACTCGAAGGTGAATTGTTATTAAACTATATGATATACCCGATAAGTTGTGTTTTCATTTGTAGTACAAAAACACACCGTCCAATTTCAAGAACACGAAACCCAATAAAAGTAATGAGGGCGCCACTGGACGCTCGGCGTTTGCTCGGCGCAGTCTTAAATGAAATCTAATGATAAAAAAATGTTGTAACAGTGTATAAAAACATACTATTTCAAGCGGTCTTCGCCTAACCCGTAAGATACACGTAGGAGAGCTTCAAGCTGAAATCGAAAGTCAAACAAACGAAATATTTCAAAAACTTATTAATGCAGAACGGCTTTAAAACCCTTTTCCTCGAAATGGTTTTCGACTTAGAGTAATTGTAAAAATATGTACAAAGCCAATTGTAATTTCAATAATAAATAAATGAATAAATGGAATACCTAAACCCCCGTTTTTCCTCAGACGAGCTGTTAACCTTGTCGGCGGCGCGGCGCGCGCAGCTCGAAGACGCCATCAAGCTATACGGCTTCTTCGCCGAATGCGACGACTTCGACAAGTGGATCAAAGACAAGGAGAAGATGCTCAAAGCTGAGGACGCTGACGACAGCGTGCACAATGCTAAGAGGAAATACGAGGTGAGGAAAGATTTGTTTGTATGTTTGCATTGAATAGGCTCCGAAACTAATAGACTGATTTAAAAAAAATCTGTTACCATTAGTATCCTACATTGTCCCTGATGAATATAGGCTGTGAATTATTTTTCATCTCTCCTGTTCGGAAAGTTTAATCTG
The DNA here is from genome assembly GCA_963966035.1 of Acleris laterana. Lineage (NCBI taxonomy): Eukaryota > Metazoa > Arthropoda > Insecta > Lepidoptera > Tortricidae > Acleris > Acleris laterana. The sequence goes on from OZ014464.1 coordinate 9,329,777, forward strand.
AATGGGGAGATAACCGGGTGGAAAATTGCGTTTTCACCCCTAGGGTGGAAAGTATTTTTTTTTTTTTTGATAGTTACGATTGGCCACGGATTCTATGATAATTGAGCTACGTCATAATATTAAAATAAAAGCTTTTCATAAATTTAAACTCGGCTATACGTTAAACGACGTATTTATTACGATCTCTCATATTAAAATCATTTTACGGCTGGTCTATTTTTTTCGCAATTGCAGAAAATCAACATTTAAAATTATTCCTCTATTCTGCTGCCCGCCATGCCTTTGCCTGTATAGCATGACACTTTTTTTTTACGTCACGGCGTGGCCATCTACAAAATATACATACCGCCAACATTACAAAAGTTTAATCGAGTTGGTCACGACCAAGGAGCTTATATACACTGGAGGTTGAACGCCAAACATCCGTTCGAAACAAGAAATTAGACCTTTATTATGTCACGAATTTATTCCATCTCTTTCCTCATAGTCGAAATGAAAAGTACAGTGTCTAACTCGGGTGACATGACCCATTTCCCCTCGAACTATTGGCGCTCTCACTTTGTTCGAGCACTAGAAATATCTCGGGTGAAATGTGTCACTTTCAACCCTTGGTTATCAATCTACTATTTCTGCGCGGACGGACTTAGAATTTATTGGTAAAACAAGAGTAAAAGGATGTTACAATGTTATATTAGGTACATATCTTGCCCTACCATACAATGGTATACAGATATATTTGATTTACCTTGTTTCTATTTTTCAGCTAAATAACCCAGGTTCAAAATGGCGTACAAAAAATCTTCATAATCTTTGAGACTCTTGCTAAATGAATAACAAAGAAATCACAGACAACTCTTCCATTTTCAAGTAACTTTTAAGTGTCATTTTTAAAATCACTGCATCTTTTAAGATTATAATTGGTACGCCATGCGTAGATTATTTAGTAGGAAAACAAAACAAGCTGAAGTGGATTTGGTTGATTATTTTCGACGTATGTTTGTTAACAGGTATTTTTGGTGCTGAGTGTATATTTATCTACCTAAGTACCAGTCATAGGCACCTAGTGATTGTATAATATAATTATCACCTCTTTTAAGTCTCTAGTTTACCAACAATTCAAAAAACTAAGAGATTTAAGAGGTTTCAGAATTAATTAACTGGTTAAAGTCGTTCAGGATTCAACTGCTTGGTAGATTGCTTAGTGAACATGACACTTAAGAATGCTAAAACATACTGCCGTTTGATTTCTTATCATCAACGCAGCTGTATCTCCAAACCATATGCGAATCTCAAATCTTCATGACACCTAATACACGATATTTCCTCTACAGAAGTTCGTAACAGACCTGTCAGCGGCGTCCAAGCGTCTGGAACACATCGACGCTGCCGCCGAGGAGCTGGTAGCCACGGCGCATGGGCAAGCCGGGAAGGCTGCAGTGAGGAGACAGCAGCTCCGGCAGCAGTGGGACAGGCTGTTGAGGCTGAAGCAGCAGAAGGAGAAGAGTCTGGAAGGAGCGTCCAGGTGAGAGGGTAGTAGTAGGCTTCTGATGGAAAAGGATTTGGTAGACATGGTGCATGGATATGCTGGAAAGGCTGCAAGGAGACAGCAGCTCTAGCAGCAGTGGGAGAGGCTGCTGATGATCAATAGAAGAAGAGTCTGGAAGGAGCGTCCAGGTGAGGGGATAGAGTAGGCTTCTGTTAGCCATGGTGCATGGACAGGCAGGGGAAGGCTGCAAGGAGACAGCAGCTCTGGCAGAGGCTGCTGATACTCAGCAGAAAGAGAAGTCTGGAAGGAGCGTCCAGGTGACAGGATAGTAGTAGGCTTCTGATATCCGAGGATTTGGTAGACATGGTGCATGGACAAGCAGGGAAAGCTGCAGTGGGCTGCTCGACGAGTCTGGAAAGAGGTTTGTGTTATGATCATACCAAATATGATGCTTGTATATTTTACTGTTTTTATCTAGCAACAAAAGTAAAAATGCTTTGGTAAAATCCTTTTTTGTTTGGAGTCCCAGTTTATTATTTCACTATCTGTATTTTTTATATTTGTCATGGTTCAAAATACCTCTTTATGATAAGGTCGAACTGGACGGATATTGCAGGCATATCGATAGGAACATTTCGCTGCTTAAATGCAAAAGCGCCACAAAACAAAACAGATATAGTTTTTATAGTTTTAAAACTTAAAGTATATAGCATTCCGAATTTAAATGCAACACAAACACATTTTGATTTGTGTCCCTTTAGTATTTAAGCAACGATTCTCTCATCGGGTACGGAAACCTAAAAATGCCCCTGTTCTTCCAGCGTGGAGCTGTTCAGCCGCACGTGCGACGAGGCCCTGGACTGGATGGGCGAGAAGGAGCAGCAGCTGGCGGCGGGCGGCGCGCCGGCCGCGGACCTGCGCACCGTGCGCGCCCTGCAGCGCCGCCACGCGCAGCTGGAGCGCGAGCTCGAGCCGCTGCGCGAGAAGGTGCACACCGTCAGTCTGCTGGCCGACGAGTGAGTACCTACTACTTATCATCATCATCATCATCATCATCATCCTCATCGTGATCGTTTTCGTGATCGTGATCGTCACCGTCACCGTCCTCACGACCACCACCACCAACTCCACCACCACCACCAGAAGGTGCACACCGTCAGTCTGCTGACCGACGAGTGAGTACTACTTATAATCATCATCGTCATCGTGATCGTCACTGTCACCGTCCTTACTACCACCACCACGACCACCACCACCAACTCCACCACGACCACCACCACCAACTCCACCACCACCACCACCACCAGAAGGTGCACACCGTCAGTCTGCTGGCCGAAGAGTGAGTACTACTAATCATCAACATCATCATCATCGTCATCCTCATCGTGATCGTTTTCGTGATCGTGATCGTCACCGTCACCGTCCTTACGACCACCACCACGACCACCACCACCACCTCCACCATCACCACCACCACGGCCACCACACATACGGTATAAAAAAAATGTCGACGTGAACCCGGCGCACATGTCTTACTACTTTAACATTTTTCTACTCATGTAGTATAAACCGCTAATATTGATATCGTTAACGATATACCTTAGGTCACTACGAAAGTTTTGAGATACAAAAAAAGTATAAAAGTTATTCAATATTTTTTTATTACAGTTTCTCAAAGTACTCTCCATTAGCTTCTATGCATCGATTCATCCGCCTAAACCATGATTTACAGCATTCCCGGTACTCTTCTTTAGGGAGGTCTTCTACGGCCTGCAAGTAGGCATTCCGTGCGTCCTCAGGACTGTTACATCGCGTGTCACGAAGTCCGAGTTTGATTTTCGGAAAGAGGAAGAAATCGCAAGGAGCTAAATCGGGGCTATACGGAGGATGACACAATTCTTCAATCTCTGTACTCTTCAAAAAATCCTTGGTGACAATGGCCTTGTGCGGCGAGGCATTATCATGATGCAAAAAGAGCCCCCTCAAACCAGTTTTAGGTCGTTTTTGTTTATATTATTAAATACAGTAGGTAAACACACTTCAATATACCACTTAGCATTCACAGTTTTTTGTTCGTCTAAGGAAATTGTGGCCACATGACCACTTGCAGAAAAAAATGTGGCCACCATTTTTTTCCCAACACTTCGCCCGCGTTTCACCTTCGTTGGAGGTTCATCATCGGGAAACACCCAAATTGTCGATTGCCGTTTAGTCGGTGGATCATATTGGTAAATCCAACTCTCGTTTCCAGTAATAATGTTAAAAATTGACCGTCCTTCTCCCTGATCAAATTTTCTGAGCATATCTTTGCACCATGTCACGCGAGCTTCTTTTTGTTCTGCAGTCAGCGAGTGAGGCACCCATCGTGAACATAATTTCCTGACTCCAAGCCGGTTGTGTAAAATTTCATTAATAGCTGGCGATGAAATCTTCACGACCTCTTCTATTTGTTTGTAAGTCACTTTTGGGTCTTCCTTAATAAAATTTTTCACAGCTAGGACGTTTTCTTCTGTAACTGAAGTCGCGGGTCGGCCATTTCTTTCATCATCATTTAAGGAAAAAATCCCTCGTTTAAATTGAGCAAACCATCTGAAAACTGTTGCACGCGATGGTGCATAGTCCTCAAACGCCGAAACTAATCGCTCTCGGCACTCACATTCATTTAATCCAAATTTATAAACGTACAAAATCATCGCACGAAAATGTTCTCGCTTAAAATCCATAGTTGACGATAAAAGCCCGCGGAATTGAAACAAAAAACAACCGTAATTTTTTTATTTTTAAATATTTGATCAAATGGTTTTCTATGTTCGAATTACAAATAATTTATCTTTTAAAAAAGGTTCAATCTCGTTGCGTTCTTTTTATAAATTTTGAGTATCTCAAAACTTTCCTAGTGACCCACGTAATACCACCTATAGCGTAACCGAAGCGTGAGAACAGTTCTATTATGAGCGTTGCCATAGTAATAACTGTTCTTTTATAACCATTTTAGCATTGTTATTAAAATCATTCTGGATATCAGTCTTGGCGTTTTATGAACATATATTTTTTTTTTTTTCTTTCGGTCCTGTTTTAGTCCTATTTCTATCACATTTCATGGTGCTAGAAACCGCCTTGTTTTTTCTATGTATTTATAAAGTGGTTAAAAAATCATATCGTTAATTAAAAACAAATACATTTTAATTCTCTTTCCATGCAGTCTGCTTTCGTGGTTGAAAAGACACAGGTACTGTTTTTTTTTAACTCAAGTTATAAGCGCTAAGTTTTGTACAAATCCTATAGGTATTGTTTAACGAGCATTATTTGTTTATATACGAATATATGTATACTTGTAATCACGTTCTCAAAAACGGCTATAGATAACGAATGAGTATCATATAGTATAACATAGTAGATCCACTGTGTTCAAACAAGAATATGTCGAAAACGGAAAGCGAATGCGAAATAAGAATATGTCGAACCAGAGGCCCTAGCTAACGCCATTTACGTTTTTTTTATTACTCTAAATGTATGGGATGACATTCTCGTATAAGCCACATGGTCAACTGTCATCCCATCATTTTGAGTGATAGAAAAGAAAAAGTCAGTACCGTAAGGGTGAGGAAGGGTTAAGGGGTGAGTAGGGGTTAAGGGGTGTGTAGGGATTAAGGGGTGAGTAGGGGTTAAGGAACTACTAACAATATATGAGTGCTGGTGCGCCGCGTGCGGAGCAGCCCCAATATCATCCTCAGCATGATAGGGAGCAGAGTAGACTGCCCTTACATGCGCCATTGTTGTGGGCTACATGCCCTTTATAATTAGTGTTATTTGTAATTTGTTACTAACAATTAGGATTAAGGAACTACTAACAATATATGAGTGTAAATTTACTCGAAATAAATGATTTATTATTATTAAGGGGTGTGTAGGGGTTAAGGGGTGAGTAGGGGTTAAGGGGTGAGTAGGGGTTAAGGGGTGTGTAGGAGTTAAGGGGTGTGTAGGGGTTAAGGGGTGTGTAGGGGTTAAGGGGTGAGTAGGGGTTAAGGGGTGAGTAGGGACACAACCTAAAATAATTCATAGTTTAAATAATACCGCATTTATTTTCAGTATCTATTTCAAGCGTTATATAAAATGTTATTGTACCTCTTCCAGCGTCAAATCCCAGTACCCGACGGAGCGCGCGAATGTGGAAGCGCGCCAGAAGGAGATCCACGAGGTGTGGGAGCGGTGCCGCGCGCGCGCCGCCGAGCGCCGCTCGCGGCTGGAGAGCGCCGTGGGCCACCAGATCTTCGGCCGCAGCGCCGCCATGTTGGACGACTGGCTGCAGGTTCGTCCATGACACATATTGTCTGTTTACTTTCTTAGGGTTGTATTAATAAACTCATATTGGCTGAGAGGCCCATCACAAGATACGTCAAAGTAAACGTCAAACCATGGAACACTGTCATTGTCCGTAGCAAGTGGAAAGAAGTGGTCTCTGCCTACCCCTGTGGGAAACAGGCGTGATTTAATGTATGTATGTAGGTATGTTTTTTTTTTTACAAAAATGTGGATAAAGTGTCCATCACTCTCGTACTTATACAAGGTGTTACAAAAATACCCGTAAAGCCGAAAGGAGGTTAAATGGTACCTTATAATAAGTCCATTTACAATATTTGAGAACCGTACTATCACCGCATGACATACCGGCAAAAAAAATAAAACCATTATTGCTTTCATTGATCTGAAAACCCTATTTCAGTAAAATTAAAGAGTAAACTACGCAGAATGTTTATGTACATTTTTACCTAATTCGTGAAACGATCAAAAGACATACTAACAAAATGTACAGAATTCGATTAGATAGATTTTACAAGTCGAGTTTTGGAAGATTTTAAAAGACCTAAACTACTTACGAAGAAACCTAAACTAACACTTACTTTTTCGTAAAGAACGTCAAAATTACAGGAACGGCTCAAAGTGAGCTCTGCCTTGTTCAATGCACAACCTCGCTCGTTGAGATATGGTTTTAAACCCATTTAAGTTGACAATTATTAAATTGGTAGGCAGGCCTCTCTGTTAAAATAATCTATGGTAACTCCGGTTCCCTGACATGACAGCTTATTAGGGTTGACAATATTTTACGCTTTGATAATTTATTGGATTTTTTACGGGGTATTTTGTAACACGTTGTATACGCGTCAGAAGGTGACGGATGCCTTATCCAAACATTGTCACGCGGTAAACGCAGCCATATTAGGGCTTGGGTTTACATCCCGGTAAGAGTATTTAATTGTGTAATAAGCGCTAATAAGTATACAGGGTGGGGCCTGTAACTAAAGCAAAAAATTAAAACGTAGATTCTACTCCTCAAACTAGACAACTTTTGTTTAGCAACTTTTTAAAATCATAAAGTTTTTAGATTGTTATTGTTTCAAACAAAGTAAATAGTATTTTCAATGTACTTAAAACTCCGTGTAATTGACATCGCCTGTCAGTCTAGTCACTCTACAGACATAATCAATTTCATAGTACATTGCGTGTTCGAATTAACTTTAAAATGTAATAAAATTCAAACCGCAAGTTTTTTTTTCAAAGTCGTCAAACAAACGTTGCGTAGTTTGAGGAGCAGAATGTACATTTTGAATTTTTGTTGTCTTTAGTTACAGGGCCCACCGTGTATATAAATATGTACCTATTGTATTTTTATATGTAAGTATTTATATCGTTGTCTAGTACCCATAGTACAAGCCTAGAGCTTAGTTTGTGACTAGGTCAATTGGTGTGACATTGTCCACTGACATTTATTATTTCTTATTATTTACCCCTCTTGCGTCGGAGGGTTTAAAAAAAGTTAAGTACCTAAACACTGAACAGCCTAAACTACTCCATTACTTATTTAATTGTTTGTTTGTCCACAGAAAGTCCACGAGCAGCTTGGACAGGAGACGACAGCTAAAGACGTCGCCACGGCAGAGACGCTGCTCAAGGAACACCGAGAGCTCGAGGACGATATCAAGACGCACGACGACGAGTGAGTGATTTACTTACATACATACATACATGTTGCACCTTTTGACAACTACTTAAATCATTTTTCATGATTATGCAATTCTCCGTGATGATGGTTGATATCATTAGTGTCTGACGTAAGTTGAGTGGAAAGTTAGTTATTGTTTGTTGTTTTTCGAAAAATATTAAAATCTACTACACACCACATACATACATACATACATAAACTCACGCCTTTATTCCCAGAGTGGGGTAGGCAGAGCTACAGAATTTCCACTAACTATAAAAACTTTTTGATAATTCTCTAACCACATTTTGTGCAATTAGGCTAAGATGTTTACCAGTGTATTAGTGACAGGTTGCAAGCCCATCGCCTAACAGTACTACACATCCTTTATTACCTTAGTCTTCTCTTACGACATCAACGGGTGGACATGGAGTAGCACTATTCTAATCCGGCAACCACACGGTGATCGAGATTTACTTCTATGTAAATAATATAGGAGGATAAAGAGAAAAAAAAAACGGGCAAGAGCTTGTAGGTTATTATTGCTAAATGGGTTTTAAGACTGCGCCGAGTAGAGTAAGCCGGATGTACACTGTACAGTGGCGCCCTCATTACTTTTATTGTGTTCTAATAAACTAAAGTATTTTCTTGAAATTGGACGGAATGTTTTTTGTACTACAAATGAAAACACAACTTATAGAGTATATCATTTAGTTTAATAACAATTCACCTTCAAGTTATCAACTTAACGGAAAAAAGTGGCCTCCTTTTCCCGTTAAGATGACTACTCAAAGGGTAATTGTTATTAAAGTTTGTTACGTATCCAATAAACTGTGTTTTAACTTGCGCTTCAAAAACATTTCGTCTGATTGCAAGGAAATTCTTTAGTTAATTAGAAAACACAATAATAGTAATGAGGGCGCCACTGGACGCTCGGCGTTTGCTCGGCGGACTCTTAAAAGAAAATATTTTTCGTCTTCTGTTACATGTATGGAGTTGCCCCATGATTATTATTATTTTTCTCCTTGTATTGACGTCGCCACGTATCCCCAGGTTCAAGGAGGTGGTCGGCCTGGGCAAACAGCTGCTCGGCAGCAATGCGTCCCTGACCGACGTCGCCGAGAAGATCAAGCATCTGGAGCAAGAGCAGGCGGCTGTCAAGAAAGGTAAACCTACATTTCAAAAAAAGTTGTCTTAGCAAAGTTGACGGAGCCCCGCTTGGCGGGGCTCCTATTCCTGCGCGGTTTGCCCTTCGGGCATAAGAACGTAGCGAACCTAACATATCTAGTAACAAAAAACGAAGTCCTCTGTTTTTGAACTGTATACATACAGTTTGTATATATGATCACAACACGGGATTTAGCCATTTGCCACGTTATTTTTTTTAATAGAGAAAGCAAATAGAGAGAGCGCTCAATCCAGCTGATGTTAAGTGAGATCTGCGACCCATAGACATTTGCATTCTCAAGACTATCGCTGAAAGGTTAACTGGAAGAGATCCCTTAAAGGGATAAGTTCGCCTTTGTACATCCCTGTTATATTTTTGTCTATTTTATAATTGTTATCTCTTGTTTGTACAATAAAGTGTTTACATACATACATACATACTACAATGTTAAGACGAAAATCCTATGTCTGCAAATGCGTTGTCCACCCTAAGGACTAAGATGGAATGCCTCTATGCTAGTAATTTGCTGTCTCAGGATTGCAGTCCTAAGATCGCAGTCTTGAGAATGTCTATGGCTCTCCGATCTCACTTACCCTGAGGCCTGGTATGCCCTCAACAAAGCATAAAAAAAACAAAATGTCGTCACACTTTTTGACAAATACGCCTCATCAAGCAATCCTCTATTTCCCGGACCTATAACATAATGAGTGGACGGGTCGGAAGGGGCCGCCCTAGGCGTACTTTTTCAAGTCAAATCGGTGAAATACTGGAAATGGCCGAATCTTAAGTACCCGAAACCGACGTGCGTGCATGACTCGATGTACAGTCGACGCCATAAATATGTTTACACTTTAGTACCTCGTCACTTTACCCGTTATGACAATTTCAAATGGCAGTTTAAACATGACGCTAAATAGACAAGGTACTAAAGTGTAAACATATTTATGGCGTCGACTGTATGAATGTGAAAGAAGCGAAAGAAATTTGTCAAGATCGTAGCAAGTGGAAATAAGTGGTCTCTGCCTAGCCCTCTGGGAAACAGGCGTGATTTAATGTATGTATGTATGTATAACATAATGTACTTCCTCAGGTTGGCAGGACAAGGACGCCTTCTTACGCGAGCTGGTGGAGCTGCAGGCCTTCAACCGGGAGTGCGACCAGATCGACGCTTCCAGCGGGGCGCACGAGGCCTACCTCGAGCTCCAGGATAGTGGGGTCAGTACACAACCGATTATTCGATCAGGAGACACCGGAACTTTCGTATTTTACGGGTGGTAAAACCTTGTGCAGGGTCCGTCCGGATCGCTACCACCATCTTATCCATTAACCTACCGCCAAACAGCAGTGTTCGCATTGTTGTGTTCCGGTTTGGGGATAAGACACCCGGTGAAACGACTAGCATAGAGGCGTTCTATCTTAGTCCTCAGGGTTGGCAACGCATTTGCAGTCTTAGGATTGCATTGCAGTCTTGTGAATGCGAATGTCTATGGGTCACAGTTTCCACTTACCATCAGGTGGCCTGTGTACTCGTTTGTCTTCTCTATGTTTTTTTTTATATAAAGCTAGTGAGTTCTAGAGCCTAGGGCTGATAGAGCAGTTAAAAAGATCGATTTTACCTCTATTTATGTCCAGCTATTTTTAGTAGTTTCGAAGATTTTTTGTAATTTTCCATTATATAATACCTTTAGTCGGCCTCTGCCTATACTGTGTATGACTGGGAAGAGTACAAAAGATATACTTCACACTTTTCGCACTCATATAAGGTCGACTACTGGTATCTGCCTGACCACTGGCGACGTTACCCAGCTCACGAAAAATCCTTCATTTCATGTTTTATTCCAGAAGTTTTTCTCTGGTATCTTACATTATTAGAATCATTATGAATCTGCGATGTTTTTATACCATTTAGACCGTTTGATATGGTTTTTACCGCCTATAATCTTGGCTGAAGTAATAGTTAGAATTCGAAAATCGAATGGAAAATGTGCCTACTCTCTCTGACGATTGCGTTAGGCAAATTAAAGACAAAAAACATTGTCAATTAACAATGACCTTATACTTTATCTACACATATATCATAAGTCTTCTATTATGCGTTCAAACCCGTAGGCAATGACCAGCATTACCTGTGGTAGGTGACAGCGATGACAGCTATTAACTTTGGAAGATGTTCCAAAGCGGTTTGGGTAAAAGTGTTGTCATTTGTAAAAGTCATACATTTTCAAGGTGAGCGGCCATTAGTAAAAGTGGTAAATTATGATAGAATAATTCAAAATAAACATGTTTTTTTATGTAAAGTAATACTCTTAAGTGCATCGGAGCCGAGATATTTAATATTCTTACATAGGCGTACTTTTAATAGGTACCAAAAACTGAACACTTAAATCTTAAATATCTCGGCTCCAACATTATTAAACGCCATAAATTATATACAACGTGTTACAAAATACCCCGTAAAAAATATAATAAATTATCAAAGCCAAAAAAATTGTCAACCCTAGTAAGCTGTCATGTCAGGGAACCGGAGTTAGCATAGATTATTTTAACAGAGTGGCCTACCTACCAATTTAATAATTGTCAACTTTAATAGTTTCAAAACCATATCCCGAGCGAAGTTGTGCATTGATCAAGGCGAAGCTCACTTTGAGCCGTTCCTGTAAATTTGACGTTAATTAAGAAAAAGTAAATGTTAGTTTAGGTTTCTTCGTTAGGTTAGGTCTTTTAGAATCTTCCAAAACTCGACTTGTAATATCTATCTAATCGAATTGTGTACATTTTTTTAGTACGTCTCTTGATGGTTTCACGAATTAGGTAAAAATGTACATAAACATTCTGCGTAGTTTACTCTTTAATTTTACTGAAATAGGGTTAGCACATGAATGAAAAAAATAATGTTTTTTTTTTTTTGGCGGTACGTCATACGGTGATAGTACGACTCTCAAATATTGTAAATGGACTTGTTATAAGGCACCATTTAACCCCCTTTCGGCTTTACGGGTATTTTTGTAACACCCTGTATATCTATGAGTATCGAGGTCCTCTAAATAACTATGCAAAAATCATCCGTGGCCGCTGAAAAAAAAGACAATATCCTTAAAAAAAATATACCCAATGCCCTTTGGACCTTACAATATTCGATAATATAATGAAATTACGTTACAGCTGTCATCGCTGTCACCTACTACCCCACCCTTCTGAACAAATCTTAGAGTTCTTATAATATGTGTGTAGATAATAGTAGATTGTTCAACAAGGGACTAAAACAAGCCATAATGACACGAGATGTTTAACCACCCAAGCGGAGCGCGGGTGGCTATAGTTCTAGTGTCATTATGGTTGTTTAGTCCCGCGTTAAACACTCTACTTTTCACTTTGAATGCGAGGAAAAAAATGCCGTTCTACATAATATACAAAATTTCAATATTGATTATAACAAAGTTTCTTACAAAATTATTCGGTGGTTTTTTTTGTAGTAAACTGACGCTTTAAATGCTTGCTTATTTAGCCAACAGATTCAAACTTGAAAAATATTTTATAACTAATTGGACCAAGCATAATAAAATGAATTATCCTTAGTATAATTAAATAGATTCATGTTCGTAATCATTAATCGTGTTTCACGAAATTAAATCGTTATTTTTTATATTATTGCACAGTTGTCATTTTTCCACGCTCAAAAAATGGTCCATACACAATCACTGAAAATGCCCATTATCCTCCATTCACAAACATTGTGATTGGCTGTTTAGGAGTTCCCAAAATAAATTTAAAAAATATTACTTTAGTCCCTAGAGATTAATAAAGAGTTTTAGTCCCGATGTGCAGAGACTAAAGTAACATTTTAAGAGCATGAGAAGTGAAAAGTATTGTACGCGACTCTGCGTAATTGGCATTACGCAACCGTCATATAACCTACTAATAACTTGTAATATGTACACAGGCATCAGTGGACGAGGCAGCAGCCTTGCTGAAGAGGCACGAGGAGTTGGAGGCGAGGCTCCGGGCCCAGGACGAGAGGCTCCACGCGCTGCACGGGCGCGCGCAGGCGCTCACGCAGCGCGGTCACCACGCCGCCCCACAGTTAGTGATCACGACTCTAGTCATGGTTATGTAGAGTGTAGATGCGGGTGAAGAGAATAGCGATTAGGGAATGCAATTACCGGCCAAATTTGAAAACCGGTAAATTACCGGTCTCTGTACATTTTTACCGGTAATCACATTTTTAAAAAGAAAATACTCGGAATCTTATATTTTGGTACCAAAAGCTCTTTTAAAACACATTTTAACATATCAATCGATCTTCTATTCTTGAAATTGTTTAAATAACTACCTACCTGGTAGTCAAGGACACTGCAAACTTAATTTTTTGGTCTACAATCAACTTTAAAATATAAAAAAAACGCTTCTATTTCTATACACCACAAAATCTACTAGTACATCAACCAATCGAAAGTATGAAACCTATAGAATATATGCAAACATAAGGTTGTCGATTTTTTTCCTAAGTTAACTAGTGGGTAGGCATGTATAACAGGTAAGTCGGTAGCGCGAGCGATAACACTAATAATTCATAAGTTAGTATAAGTATAAATAGTAAGAGTTTTATTCTGATATTTGCAACAGAATTTGCACGTACAACGTTGTTTTGCGTTTTTTTTTCCTTTAAACACCATTCGGTAAACGTTTTGCATTCCCTAATAGCAATGGATGACGGTAATTAAAGATCCGTCACCGGTAGCAATTTTTCGACGAAAGTATAACATGGATATCATTCATACTATCCACACTAATATTATAAATGCGAAAGTGTGTCTGTCTGTCTGTCTGTTACCTCGTCACGCTTAAACCGCTGAACCGGTTTATGTGAAATTTGGTGCAAAGATAGTATGAATCCTGGGAAACGACATAGGATGGTTTTTTTCCCGAAATTCATCCCCTGAGGGGATGAAATAGAGGGTGAAAATTTGTATGGAACTATGATATAAACGAGTTCCACGCAGACGGAGTCGCGGGCAGAAGCTATATAAATTTCGTGCACTATTTATAAAAATGTATGCAGTTATGTTATCGAGGTTTTAACATGGTCGTAAACGATGAAACATCGTTTTACAACGATGCACCTCATCTATTCATGAAGAAGAGAAATTCTCTTTAAGTATATAAATGGATCTTCAATATTAAAAGGAATAGATTCAGAATAAGATATATAAAAAAATATGATAATTTACATTCAGTGAGTTTTAAAATAGTACATTGTGTATTAAGGGTGGTAAAGAAAGAATTACAAACGAGAGTCTGTTAGAAGCCCGAAGCCGAAGGCTGAGGGCTTTAATGACTCGAGCTTTGTATTTCCTTTACCACCCGTGTAACATACAATGTTTTTCATCACTATGGCGAGGAAATGAAATAAAATCAGACAAAAGATCATATTTTTAACTTATTAGCGGCAGACTACATCATTGTCTGTGACTTACCACAGATAATGTCAAACGTGTTCGGAGTCCGATTCTAGTGACATATGAGATCAATAGTTTATTATGCGCGATTGTTAGGAAATAGTATTCAACTGACATTTCATCTCGAATGAAACTTCATATCGAATGGCACAAGAATTGGGGTCCTGACGTATTGTGATAGTTTGAGTCCACGTATAATATTGAAAAAAATAGTACATTACTTAACAAGGGCTGTAAAAGAAAGAAAGCCCGAAATCGCAGGTATTTGAGACCCGAGCCGTAGGCGAGGGTTGTAAATATGCGATAGAGGGCTTTCTTTTTTACTGCCCGTGATGAGTACACAATTTTACGTCTTCACCTGGCCACAATGCGAGTTTTACCGTGCGCGCAGCGTGCGATAAAACTCACATTATGGCCAGGTGTTACGTAAAAGCTATTACGCACTTTAGTTACGTAATGGTAAAAAAAGGCCCGCGGGTATTATTTTGGATTTACGGTCGATTTTTCTAGCATGTTAGGACACTATTTACGAGCAAGTGTGATGAAAATATCATTACGGTTTTGTTTTTAACAACACAGACTTATCCATATTAGTAATTACGTTTGACGTTAAAGTGACATAAAACGCTACCGGTCGCCCATCATTAATGATAATGATGTCGATGTTAATAAATAATAATAGTTATAGTGAATATTATAATAATGACGATGAATGATTAATGATGCTATGGATGATAATGGTGATCACGACGATGACGGATAATAATGATGTTGAAAATAATGACGATGCATGATAATGGCGATGATGATGACAGCGATGGTGAGACTGGTCCTGGAATGATGGTATGATAGATGATTGGTGCTAGTGATTTTATGCTAATGATTTAAAAAATCCAACCGACCGAAAAACCGACGTGCGTGCATGACTCGATGTATGAATGTGGAAGAAGTGAAAGAGATTTGTCAGGATCGTAGCAAGTGGAAAGAAGTAGTCTCTGCCTACCCCTCTGGGAAACAGGCGTGATTTAATGTATGTATGATTTAAAAAATGTTGGCGATGTTGATGATTTATTTATTTTTTATTTAGATTTATTGCCTAAAACCGAAATATACACACACAAAGAAGAAGAGAAGAAACAATAGTACAGTGTAGTTTCAGTGATTTAAAACAAAGTTGCTCGTTTTAAATGTGTTCAAAAATAAAACATAGGTTATATGTGCAACGGCGGGTCGTCTGCATATTTGCCCGTCGAAGGCAATAAAAAATAAATGATTTTTGTATAAAAAAAAACGTGAATGTTGCCAATTAGCAAAGGACATTTTAAACATTTTGGAAATTTTTGGTG
The DNA here is from genome assembly GCA_963966035.1 of Acleris laterana. Lineage (NCBI taxonomy): Eukaryota > Metazoa > Arthropoda > Insecta > Lepidoptera > Tortricidae > Acleris > Acleris laterana. The sequence goes on from OZ014464.1 coordinate 9,345,213, forward strand.
CAAATATAAAAGTGCCGGCCAAAAAAATAAGCTATATTCTGTAAGATCTTGTTCGCCTGAGCATTTGTTGTTATAACCCCAAAGCTGTAGTACCAATATCCATAGTTTTATTTTAGTTAGAAAATTAAATATTTCGATGAACTGAACTAACAAAACCTAATTAATTGTTCTACCATACTTAATTAAGGTTAATGACGATACAGCTTTGGTGCCGTAGTAATAAATGCTTAGGCGGGTAAATTGCATCAGAATAAACCATTGTTTTTTTTTTTTGCCCGGCACTTTTACACTTTTGGACCAAAGTGGATGGTGTTCTTTTTGATGATATTAGAGAGATGCAGTTTATTCTCTTTTCTCAAACATGCTATGTAATCTTGTCATAACATCATCAAATAGGAGCCAGTAAGTTAAAGTTCCTGGAGCACTCTCAAAAGTGTCCAGTAAGTAGAGTGATTTTGAATTAGGAAACCAAAAAGTGTCCAGTAAGAAAGTATGGAAATCCATAACAAAAGACTAAAGAAGTAGCAAGATAAAGCCACATGAAATAAAAATTAATTCAGACCAGTATATTTTCTCAATAATGATTTTCACAAAAACAACCATTCAATAAAAAAACGCTTTATAGTTTAAAGTTTCATATTTATATTACACTAGCGACCCGCCCTCGCTTCGCTTCGGTTTATGTGAGTTTTCTGTAACACCCGTACATAACACAAAGTTTATTATATATAAAAACCTTCTTTTTGAATCACTCTATCTATTAAAAAAAACCGCATCAAAATCCGTTGCGTAGTTTTAAAGATCTAAGCATACATAGGGACAGACAGCGGGAAGCGACTTTGTTTTATAATATGTAGTGATTATTTTTGAGAAACAATTATAATGTCATGTACTAGGAGTGCATAAACATTAAAAGTACATTGCTGTGACGTGTGGGAGACCTCCGCGCTGTGTCGTGTGTCCCCCGCCCGCCCGCCGGGGCAGTGCACCGCCTGCGATCTAATTTGCGCTACGCACCTCCTAATTACCGCTGCGCTCCTGGTACTTTGTTTAAACATGCAATTACTTTTCTTCCCAATGGTGGACATTTATCAATAGCCTAGCAGTATGAGACATGAAAAAATAATCTACTTGTTTTATTTTTGAGAAAAGCACTATACATGCTTCGCCCATTAAGAGCCATCCTGGACTCGTATCTATAAAAGGCCTCACCTGGCGGTTCGGCCTTTTGACTCCTACTCGTCCAGGAAGGCTCACTTACTGGTCTTTGCAGTAATGTACTATTTCATCACACTTGCTCGTAAATGGTGTTATTCCATGCCTGTATACAGAAGGACAGTGGCCTAAATTGTTCCCGCGGGAATTATGGCGAGTTTGTCATCCCTAGGGAGTAATGACTTTCTTTTTAAAATTTGCAACTCTTTCGTACATCATTTCTGACTAAGGAGGTTTAATTTTCAGCCAAAAATTAAATCGGTTTCTAATTTCATCTTTAAAAATTAGCTATAGACTAACTTACATTACACAAAACCTATACGCTTCATTAATCTTCATTATTTTTATACCTATTTCAAGTTTATAAATATCAACATTTATCATTAATTTTAGTAATTATACATTTTTATCAAATTGGCTAAACCTGGCTCGAATCCAGGTCGAAACTAAACGCAGTTATTATCTGTGGTAAGGTCACAAAAAAAAATATCGTTTCCATTTACGTTCCCGTTCGTCAAAAGTTATTTCTTTATATTTTGCAGAGTTAAAGTGTTTTTTCCTCGCAAATGTGATGAAAACCATTGTGTGTATCACAGGCAGTAAGGGGATTACGA
>OZ014464.1:9347241-9401263 GCA_963966035.1 Acleris laterana
ATCGACTAGGAAAAGCTTTTTAGAGGTGCGGTCGCTTACGAAAAGGCGGCCCGGTGTAGTGCGGCAGTCGGTGGCCGCTATTTCCGGCTGCCGTCGAAGTTTTCCGACCCGGGATAGCTGCAAGGCCGGATGCAGCGGGTAGCGTTGTCACCAAATATTTTGTGATACCAGCATACCGATGTGTCTACACGCGACGTAGACCGCGAGCGTCCTCGGATGGCAGATGGTGTCTGGCTTCTACTGCGAGATCCAAACCGCGATTGTGACCTTGATGAGTGAGATTGTGTGCTGAACTGGCTTTTTAACGAAGCAACTTCCTTTGTTAGCTCTGTCATTTGCTTTGCCATTTCGTTTAAATAACCATCGCCATTAATTGCACTAACTTGAGGTGCCTGAGGCGTGATGTTGTGTACTTTATCGGCCAAGTCTGCCAGTTCATCTAGAGTAAGTGTTGACTTTGCTTGTGAGGCGATTACTATTTGCAAGTTGCTCGGCGGCCTGTTTATCGAAATAGTTCGCAGGAATTCGTCGGTCACGGACGTTTCCACTAACATACGCAAATGTCTCAAAAACTGCGATGGCTTTCGGTCACCCAGTTCCTCATGTTTCAATAACTGCAATGTTTTTTTTTCCTGTGATGCTGATAACCTTGTAATAAGTTCTGTCTTTAATTTGTTGTATTTTACCTCAAATGCATATTGGTGTTCTAATTGGCCAATAACGTGGTAATTTTTTTTGGAGTCAGCTGTTATTCGTTATTCGTCGCCACAGAATAACTAAAAAGTTCAAGATGGCGGCTATATTTCCTCATTTTGTCCACGAATTCTTTGTTGTTGGAGACCACAGAGATCCCCAGATATCGATTTTTGAAACAATCAGTCGAATACTAAAAAAGTTCAAGATGGCGGGTATATTTTGTCAAGGATTCCTTGTTGGAGACCATAAATATCCCCAGATATCGATTTTGGAAGCAATCAGACGAATAACTAAAAAGTTCAAGATGGCGGCTACTTTTCCTCATTCTGTCAATGAATTCGTTGTTGGAAACCACAGAGATCCTCAGATATCGATTTTGGAAGCAATCAGTCGAATAACTAAATAGTTCAAGATGGCGGCCACTTTTTGTCATTCTGGCAACGGATTCCTTGTTGGAGAAGACACAGATCCCCAGATATCGATTTTGAAAGCAATCAGTCGAATAATTAAAAAGTTCAAGATGGCGGCCACTTTTTCACAATGTGCTAACGGATTCGTTGTCGCAGACCACACGAGATATCGATTTTGCACTAAGTAGTTGAGGTACCGTGCGGCCTACTTACTGAATAAATATATTTTATCTTTTTTTTACCATAAACAAAAACTTATTTCAATTTGACTAAAATTTAGAGGGCAAATCTAACGCTCAATTGGAGAGTAGGTATTTATCTCGTAAAGTAGGCCTAGTTTCTTTACTGCTTTAGCTACATAATATAAAGGGTTACTTGTAACTCGACGTATATCTGGTAGGTGGTGATAGAGGAGCTAAAATGCAATAAATTTAACCCACATATGTATGGTCGGAAATCAATAGTTCTTGAGATATTGATTTATTTAAGTATTTTGAAGAAATTCTCAGAATAATGCATTAAAAGAATTATAAAAAATTATAATTAAGTACAGCTATTTAGCATTATTTCTTTTTTTAAATTTAAATTACAAACTATTATTTAATTATACCAATTATTTTTATTTTTTCAATTATAATTTTTTATTAATGGTCTTAACTCACTTTTCTGGGACTGCGCGCGCTCGAGGCCGAGGGGGCCGACCTCAAGAACAAGTACGATTGGGGAACTTCTTTTTGCACTTGGGCTCTTAAGACTACGCCGGATGTATAATGGCGCCCTCATTACTTTTATTTTGTTTTCTAATAAAATAAAGTATTTTCTTGAAATTGGACGGTAAGTTTTTGTAATACAAATGAAAACATAACTTATTGGGTATATCACAAAGTTTAATAACAATTCACCTTCGAGTTATCAACTTAACGGAAAAAAGTGGCCACCTTTTCCCGTTAAGCTGACTACTCAAAGCGTAATTGTTATTAAAGTTTGTTACGTATCCCATAAATTGTGTTTTTACTTGCACTACAAAAACGTATCGTCTGATTTCAAGGGAATTCTTTAGTTACTTAGAAAACACAATAATAGTAATGAGGGCGCCACTGGACGCTCAGCGTTTGCTTGGTGCAGTCTTAATTATTTTTTCTTATCACTCTGTTCTCTCTTACGCATTTTGACTCGCCTTCCTCTAATTTTTTGCTTTTTACCCTCATTTTCACTTTTTAACCTTACCTTGCTTTCTCATTTTTGGCTCTTCTCTATTTTCCCCTCTATTTCTCTTTTTGATTTCCTTTCTCTAACATTTTTTTGCATTTCTCTCTTTTTATCTCTCTTTCTCCTTTTGACTCGCCTTACTCTGTAATTTTTCTCTTTTCTCTCTACCCCCTCAATTTCTTACTTTTCTCTTTTCCCTTCTCTCTTTCTCCTTTTAATTTACCATCCCCTGTAATTTTTCCTTTTGTCAACTACTCTCTTGCCCTTTCTCTTTCTCTCTCTTCGTTGGTATTTTTGAAAACAATCTATTCATTCTTTACAAACATATCAAAATAACAAAAAAATACTAAAACAGAATAATTTATTTAACAACAAAATGAAGTTCAACTCCCCAAAGTACTTATTTATTTATTTATTTATTTATTAGGTTCGCCAACAGATATAACACCATTAACTTAATTTTAAAATTATATGTCTAGGGAAGAATGACAGGGTGATTACCCAATTACAGGCAAACTCAGCTTGCGTAAAACAATAGCATTTGTGCCGATGCGGCTCCATAACACACTTAACGGTCCTTACAAAGTTACAAAAAGGAACTATAAAGTCGCAAGTAACCTTGCATAACATAAAACAATTAGTAAAATATGACATAACTAAAAAGTTAAAAAATAACTATCAATATTAATCAAACCTCACTTTGTTTCTAGGCACCCTGAACGCGCGGAAGAGATCGAGGCCAGCCTGGCGTCCCTCCGCAAGGAATGGGAGCAGCTTCAGACCCTTTCAGCCAGGAGAACTGCTCTGCTAGACGAAGCCATCGCAGAGCACAAGTTCGACGAGAGCCTCAAGGTACGTGGGGATTTGTTAGACCCATTTCCCAAACCAGTATTTCTTGGTGCTTAGCAAAATTTTATATTCAAATTTAGATTTCTGATTAGAAAGAAAGTAGAAAGAAATTTAATTTGTAATTAGGTTTTTACAATCGTGTTTTTTCGCTATTAGAAATATTGCCATGGATGTCGTAAGAGGGGACTAAGGTAATAAAGGCGTGTAGTACTGTTAGGCGATGGGCTTGCAACCTGTCACTAATACACTGGTAAACATCTTCGCCTAAGTGTGCAAAATGTGGTTACAGAATTATTAACAAGTTTTTAGAGTGGTTAGTAAATCTGTAGCTCTGCCTACCCCACTCTGGGAATAAAGGCGTGAGCTTATGTATATATGTATGTATATATGGTATGCGCAACATACTACTAAAAGTTCACTTTATGAGCAGCTGCATTAAAAAATAAGGGAAAATAATCTGACGCGCCAAGCAGTAATTTTTACTTATACTGACTTATGAATTATTAGTTTTATCGCTCGCTTATGAATTATTAGTGTTAACTTGGGAAAAAATCGACAACCTTATGTTTGCATATTCCATAGGTTTCATACTTTTGATTGGTTGATGTACTAGTAGATTTTGTGGTATATAGAAGTAGAAGCGTTTATTTTATATTTTAAAGTTGATTGTTGACCAAACAATTAAGTTTGCAGTTGCCTTGACTACCAGGTAGGTAGTTATTTAAACCATTTCAAGAATAGAAGATTAATTGATATGTTAAAATGTGTTTTAAAAGAGGTTTTGGTATCAAAATATAAGATTCCGAGAATTAAAAAACCGGTATGATAACCGGTAATTTACCGGTATTACCGGTAAAAATGTACAGAGACCGGTAATTTACCGGTTTTCAAATTTGGCCGGCAATTGCATTCCCTAAGCTCGGCCTACCCTGGGGATGCAGCCGTGACTGTATGTATGAAACGTTCTCCAGGAGCTGGAGCTGTGGGTGTCGGAGTCGGTGAAGCGCATGAGCGACTCCGCCGCGCCCGAGAGCGTGGCCGACGCCGAGGCCATGCTGGAGCTGCACCAGGAGAGGAAGGTACGTAGACTACCACAGTCAAGCACAGCTGATATCAATGATATTTTATATTTAGATACGTTATGCTGCTACGTTACCATATGTCTACAGACTAAGAGGGCAATCCGTAGAGAACGCTATTGTTAGAAAGAGATAAAGAGATATTGTTAGAGATATTGTTTTTTTTTATTGCGCATACATTTGACGACGCGCTGGCCTAGTGGGTAGTGGCCCTGCCTGCGATGCTAGCGGTCTTGGGTTCGAATCCCGGTAAGGGCAGATATTTGTGTGAAATAGAAATAGAAATAGAAATAGAAATATCATTTATTGTATAACTGTGTACATACAAAGATGATAAAAAGAAATAAGTCTCAACAGTTTATCCATTTCGGACGTACAATTTAAAAATAAAGATATGCTAAATTATTAAATTAATCCAGTTTACTAATCCATTCAGCGCATGCACAACATACTCCATTTAAAAAGAAGTAAAATTACAGAAGTGAGACACAATATTCCTCATTGGGCGAACAATTCCTTTATCTCATAGAACGCTTTTTCAATGAGCCAATTCTTGAGACAAGTTTTAAATTGGTTACCCTCTAGTTTTTTTAAACATACAGGTAGCTTATTGAAAACTCGCATAGCAGCAATAAAAGTACTTTTGTAAACAAGCTTATTGTAGGCTCTAGGGATTACATAATTATATCGATACTGACTACGCAGAGTATTTCGGGAAGATGACTTTTTTGTGAAGAACTCATCGTTACGCTTTACAAATAAACAGAGCTCCAAAATGTAGATGCCAGTTAGTGTTAGCAACCGCTTATCTTTAAACACATTGCGGAGAGAGTGTCTACTGTGTAGACGGTAGATAGCGCGCAGACACCTTTTTTGAAGTCTAAATGTAGATGTGATGAGCGCGAATATTTGTTCTTGAGTCATGGATGTTTTCTAATGTATTTAAGTATATATTTCTCTATATAAGTATTTATATCGTTGTCTAGGACCCATAGTACAAGCCTAGAGCTTAGTTTGGGACTAGGTCAACTGGTGTGAGATTGTCCCCTTATATTTATTTATTTATTTATTTACATACATACATACATAAATAGTGGTTTCAAATTGCTCGCCGTTCCCGCCAAGACATGTGCCCGCTCACGGCCGCCATCAAGCTACCCGTCTTTATCGCACTCATGCGATTTCTAACTGTTTATCTCATGTTTCACAGGTCACAGTGACGCCGGTTCAAATTAAATAAAGTAAAAAATATTTACGGTACTTACGAATGAAATATGGCATACTTTCTTCCTTTTATAGTTACAGTATAATTTCGGCAGCCTCAAAAAACACAAGACGACATTTTTCATGAAATATATTTGTTACTTTTAGGTAGTAAAGTTTAATAATTGTCTTTGACGCGTGCGTGTCAGCGGCAGCGGCAACTAAACAGTAGTACCTAAGGTAAATTACCTTCCTTTTTGAGGAACGCTTTTGCGCGCACATAACGTATCTTTATATAAAATATCATTGTATATTCTTAAGTCGGTGTATTATTAATTATACTAAATAGGTTTGAATATTTCATGTGAGTCAATTCTAGGATTTTTATACTCTATGTGACACGAAAGTTTACGATTAAAACCAAGATGTCCCGAATGTCAAAGTGGAAATAATCGTACTGTATCATTAATAAGGTAAATGCACCCATCATGGACAGTACTCCAGTGATGAACAATAACAATTTTAACTGACAAAAAGATACTTTTAAAATATTTAATTCTAATAGAGGTAGGCCCGAAGTATTATAATCTTATTTAATAGGGTATTTGACAAGAGTGAAATTTAATTGTTTTTCATTAACAACAGATAAACATTATAAAAATACTAGGAGAACATCAATCTTTTAATTAGGTTTGCTAAGATTTTTAAATTCATAAAGTCCAACAATCCAATCTATAACTTCCATAGTAACGGAGCGTTTTTGATGTTTCATAAAAAGAAGCTGATTTGACTTTTGTCAAATACCGTATTGCAAGGTATTACCATTCTATAATATGTAATTACTTTTATTGGGATTGTTCATGACTGGAGAACTGTCCATGAACCGGCGCATTTACCTTATTTTTTTCCTGTTTGTTTTAGAGTGAGATAGACAACCGCCAGAAGAGTATAGCAGCGTTGCAGCGCGAGGCGGAACAGAGTCCAGAGAAGCTGCAGAAGCTGAGTCTGCTCTCCAAGACCCTGGAGCAGGCGTGGCAGGAGAGGAAGCAATACCTCACTCAGGTATGAACGCCAGGATGATACTGCCCTCGTACTCATAAGTCAATAGGCGTATCTCAAAACCAATAGCCAAAGCAGATATGATATTTGTTCCTGAGTCATGGATGTTTTCTATATATTTAAGTATATATTTATCTATATAAGTATTTATATCATTGTCTAGTACCCATAGTACAAGCCTAGAGCTTAGTTTGGGACTAGGTCAATTGGTGTGACATTGTCCCCTGTTTTTTTTTTATAGATTGAAACTTTTCGCTTTAGTAATAAGGTCGAAGCACTTGTTACGAGAGGGTCCATATCGGTTCCCATAATGGTTTTTTCGCATAATGTATAATTTCGCATAAAATTGATTGTCCTAAAACGGTTTTTACAATAGAAAGGGTTTTATTTTAATTATTATTAAAAAACTGACCTAACCTAAATTCTGCAAAATTCTAAAAGGATGTTAAGCCAAACAGTTTTATACGAAATTATACATTATGCAAAAAAAAATAGTTTCAAAGGGTCCCGTTACGAGAACATAGATCGGTTACCCTGACTAATTCTGCTTAGAAAACTTAACATTCGCATTTTACCCCTCTTATTTTTTCTCCAAACGCATTTCTTCCCATTGTTTTTTTTTCCAATTGCATATTTGCCATTTTGGATTTTCTTCCACTTGCGGAGCTCCTATTTCTGGGTGCTATGGCCCTTCGGGCCTTCTGCGAACCTAACAAAATCTAAACTTATCTACCTATTTCGACTTAATTACAATGGTGAAGAAAATCCTATATGCATCCTGCATATGCTAAAAATTCAAAATGGGAAACAATCCGATCGAAAACGTTAAAATGGGGAAAAATTCACCTGGAAGGTTTGCTACTCGGAATTGATCAGTTTGAGGAACCGATCTAACACGAATTTTATCTAAGATACTGCCATATTTCTGGAATGACGGTGTCAGGATTGACTTCCGCCTTTACGGTTGTAACGGTAATTCTAATAAGTAGTGTTCTCTCAGGCGCACCAACTGCAGCTGCTGAAGGAGCAAGCGAGACAGACCGAGGACTGGCTCGCGACCAAAGAGGCTTTCTTGAACAACGACGATCTCGGCGAAAACTTAGACGGTAAGTAATATTGTTATGTATGTATGTAAACACTTTATTGTACAAAAGAAAAACTATAACAATACAATGAATATAAAAATATGTACAAAGGCGAATATCCTTTAAGGAATCTCTTCCAGCTAACCCTTGAGAGGTTGAGAAGAGTGAAAGCTTGTGCAACGAGTAAACAAGTGTACAAGAAGAAGAATATAACACATTTAGTAACCAATAAAACTTATTAATTTAAAATAAAACTACATTCAAATACCTACATCAATAGATACAGAAATATACAATATTAATAGTTAAATATAATAAACTACATTTTACGTACCTAGAGGATAATTGATATTGACGACGCGCTGGCCTAGTGGGTAGTGACCCTGCCTACGAAGCTAGCGGTCCTGGGTTCAAATCCCGGTAAGGGCAGATATTAGTGTGATGAGCGCGAATATTTGTCCCTGAGTCATGGATGTTTTCTATATATTTAAGTATATATTTCTCTATATAAGTATTTATATCGTTGTCTAGTACCCATAATACAAGCCTTGAGCTTAGTTTGGGACTAGGTCAATTGGTGTGACATTGTCCCCTGATATTTATTTATTTATGTATTTAGGAGATAGAGTCAAGCCAGAACTTCTTTAATTTATAGTCTAGTGGGTTAGGGGGTCGACTCGTGATCGTAAGGTACCAAGTTCGAACCCCTGCGGTCACCATGTACCAATGAGTTTTTCTAACTTAAGTGAATTTGCTCTTACGGTGAAGGAAAAACATAGTGAGGAAACCTGCATATTCGAATAGCTGAGAGTATAAGAGGGAGTGTGTAGGGAGGGATCCGTTGACTAGTTTGTACTTTTTTTAGTTACTATTATAATTTATTGAGTCAGTAGGTGTATGGGAGAAAATAAAAAAATACTTTAAATATTTTTTTCATTATTATTCTGCGTTATTATATTTTATACATACGTTATATATTTCAATTTGCCTATAATAGCATTTTGCATTTTACCTATAATATATACTTTGATTATTAAGACAGCGCCGAGCAAACGCCGACCGTCCAGTGGCGCCCTCATTACTATTGTTGTGTTTTCTAATTAACTAAAGAATTTCCTTGGAATCAGACAAAATGTTTTTGTAGTGTAAGTAAAAACACAATTTATGGGATACGTAACAAACTTCAATAACAATTACCCTTTGAGTAGTCAGCTTAACGGGAAAAGGTGGCCACTTTTTTCCGTTAAGTTAATAACTCGAAGGTGAATTGTTATTAAACTATATGATATACCCTATAAGTTCTGTTTTCATTTGTAGTATAATAACACACCGACCAATTTCAAAAAATACTTTAGTTTATTAGAAAACAGTAAAAGTAATGAGGGCGCCACTGTACACACAGCAACACTAGCTATACACTTCAGAAATCTGAAATATTGCATGAAAGAGAGTCGTACTAGAATGCGAATGTTGTTGACACATATATACATCTCTTTCTTTTTCTCTCTGCTCTGTCTTTAATGGTTAGTTAGGTGTGATGTTGTGTGTACATCCGGCGTACGCTCGGAGCAGTCTTAAACACATCAGTAGACCCCGTTATCTTGTCGCAAAAATATTGTTTTTCAGTAGAGTGTGAATGATTTTTTTATCGACCTTCTTGATATCGATGTTTATATAATGCAATTGAATTTTCGCCTTTTAACCCTTAACCAGGCTGACAGATCACACATCACAGTAGAGATTCAACCTTAGATATTAACATACAAGGTACTATTGAGTAGATTTTATGTGGTTCGCAAGGGTCCCTTGCCTGGTTAAGGGTTAAGTGTATATACTCAATTTCAATTAAAACTTTTTGTTTACAAATAAGTACATAACCTTATTGGCCTTACGAGAAGCGATAACCTTAGATAAATGATTTTTTTGCGATTTCAGGGTTAGCCGCTTAGTGAAAGTTGTTCAGTATGGCCACTTATTCACCCTTTTCAGGCTTTTCAGTGGGTCAGAAACTAATAAGTAGTACCTAGTGACACCTCTTTGAAATTATCAGTGACATACATACTCTATCGACATTTAGATAGTCGATAAAAAAAGCATTCACGCTCTAGTGAAAAGTAATGTCAGTGCGACAAGATAACGGGGTCTACACATCAGTGTACTATTTGAAAATGGAGCATTTCCTCGCAGCCGTGGAGACCCTCATCAGGAAGCACTCCGAGTTCTCCAAGCTGCTGGACTCCGGCATCGCGCGCGTCGACGAGCTGGAGCAGTTCGCAGCGGGCGCGCGTGACGGCCACTACGACAAGCTCTACATCGAGCGGCGGCTGGCACTCATACTAGCTAGGCGGGACAAGCTCAAGGCAAGTTACAGTAAAACACAACTGATATAGCTTACCGATGTACAGTCGCGGAATGAAAAGGTTGACCACCTTAAGATCTGTTTTTGCTAAGTAAGTTATCAGTATCTGCTTATCGACCGAGTATGACACATTCCGTTATAATGAATGAATGTAATTTCACTACATGGCCCACAGATACATGGTTGCCATGGTCACGTATAAACAACAGCCACTATTGGTTCAAACTGAACTCAAGTCTTTATTGGTCGTTACAAAAGTATTGCTATGGTCACGTATAAACAACAGCCACTATTGGTTAACTGAACTGAGTCTTTATTGGTCGTTACAAAAGGGTTGCTATGGTCACGTATAAACAACAGCCACTATTGGTTCAATATTATTTCTCTCGTCTGTTACCTACGAAGCTGCCTACGAAGCTAGCGGTCCTGGGTTCAAATCCCGGTAAGGGCAGATATTAGTGTGATGAGCGCGAATATTTGTCCCTGAGTCATGGATGTTTTCTATATATTTAAGTATATATTTCTCTATATAAGTATTTATATCGTTGTCTAGTACGCATAGTACAAGCCTAGAGCTTAGTTTGGGTCTAGGGCAATTGGTGTGACAGTGTCCCCTGAAAAAAAAACTATTAACGACCCCCCCCCCCCAGGAGTCATGCCGGCACCGCGGCGTGATGCTGCAGCAGTCGAAGCAGCTGCACGAGTTCCTGCGGAACCTGAACCACGAGCGAGAGTGGATCGCGCTCAAAACGCAGACCGCGCACGACCAGAACTACCGGTCAGTTACATACATACACACACATACATGCTAGTGGTTTATTGAGATGGTTTTTTGTATTTGTTTTAAGACTGCGCCGAGCGTGCGCCGGATGTACAGTGGCGCCCTCATTACTATTATTGTGTTTTCTAATAAACTAAAGTATTTTCTTGAAATTGGTCGGTAGGTTTTTGTACTACAAATGAAAACACAACTTATAGGGTATATCACATAGTTTAATAACAATTCACCTTCGAGTTATCAACTTAACGGAAAAAAGCGGCCACCTTTTCCCGTTAAGCTGACTACTCAAAGGGTAATTGTTATTAAAGTTTGTTACGTATCCCAGAAATTGTGTTTTAACTTGCGCTACAAAAACGCATCGTCTGATTGCAAGGAAATTCTTTAGTTAATTAGCAAAACACAATAATAGTAATGAGGGCGCCACTGGACGCTCGGCGTTTGCTCGGTGCAGTGTTAAGGGCTTAGGACCTCTACAAGTGCATGGTCCGACATGCATATAAACAAATAATATGACCACGCGCAACCTTCAAAAGTATGTATTAATGGTAAATTGATTTTCTCAAACATGCTATGTAATGTCGGCGTTATGTTAGTTATTTTAGGCTTCAAAGTGCCACGTTCCCGACGGAACAACTCGAGAGAACTGTAAAGGAATTTCATACAAAATTGAAGGCCTAGGCCGGGAAGTAATTTTTTTTAAATTTTAATATGGCCATGACAGCTGGTTTTATGAACGGGCTGAATATCAAAATTATATTTTTAAAATTTTTGAGAATATGTTATAACGTCAAATACTAGGAGTGCATAAACGTTTGGGAGACATCCGCGCTGTGTCGTGTGCGCCCGCCGCCGCCCGCCGGCTGCCCGCACCGCCTGAGATCTAAGTTGCGCTATGCCTGATATACCTCCTAATTACCGCTGCGCTCCTGGTACTTTATTTTAACACCCAATTACTTTTCTTCCCTAGGGTGGACATTTATCAATTTACTTTTTTGAGTGATGTCTTTTTTTATTTCATTGCATATGTTTGAGAAAAGCACTATACATACCTCGCCGTGAAAGGGGGTTGCCAGCCTCGTAACTATCCGACCTCGCTTCGCTCGGCCGTCTATATGAACTCGGCCTGCAACCACCTACTTCCCGGCGTCTGTAGTAATGTACTATTACATAAGTATGTCCGTCCTCAGCGAGCTGTCGAACCTGCAAAGCAAGATCCAGAAGCACGCTGCGTTCGAGTCCGAGCTGGCGGCCAACAAGAAGCGCATCGACGACGTCGCCAACCACGGGGAGGAGCTAATTGGTACGCCTTTCATTTCCCGTACAGTAAAACACAACTGATATGGTTGACCGATGTACAGTCGCGGAATGAAAAGGTTGACCAGTTTTCAAATAAATACATTTACGCGTTGCAAGCACATGTTACCTTTTTAAATTGTGTAACAGAGAGAGAAATAATATTGAACCAATAGTGGCTGTTGTTTATACGTGATCATAGCAACCCTTTTGTAACAACCAATAAAGACTTGAGTTCAGTTTGAACCAATAGTGGCTGTTGTTTATACGTGACCATGGTAGCCATGTATCTGTGGGCCATGTAGTGAAATGACATTCATTATGACGGAATGTGTCATACTCGCTCGATAAGCAGATACTGATAACTTATACTGAGCAAGCGAAAACAGATCTTAAGGTGGTCAACCTTTTCATTCCGCGACTGTACCTGCGCAGATGATAATTTTTCGAAGCGTGGGAACCAATTTGCGTTGCGCGGTTGTATTCTATTATTACTTATTAGTGACGCCATGTTGACGCCCGCGTGTCATTCAGTCAGCCGTCAAACGTGCGTCAGTGAGATGGAGAAAATATATGCAATTTAATTTGCACCTTATAACTATTAGGTACAAGTCTGATCGTAGTTTTAAACGTGCTTTCGGAAATTATCGTTCGTATCTGCGCGAACGAAGATTCACGCACGCCATATAAATTGTGTTCCACTGTACAGTCGCGGAATGAAAAGGTTGACCAGTTTTGAAATAAATTCATTTACGCGTTGCAAGCACATGTTACCTTTTTAAACTGTGTAACAGACGAGAGTACTGTATTGAAAATTGTGTTTAATTGTTTGACAATTAAGTTCAAATTTAATCAGACGAATGTTCCTTGACTATTAATTGTTGAACTTAAACCTTTTTATTAGTTCTATCTTGCCATTATGTTGTGTCAAATTTGATAAATCGAATCTAATGTGAATGTTCCTGTCAATGTCATCATTGCTATTTCTTGTATTCGTGTTAATATTTTACAATGCCGAGAACTTTAAATATTCAAGAAAGAGCAGCTATTATTGATCAACACGAAGATGGCTACACTATCAGTGAAATATCGCGAAACCTAAATTTAACCAGATATACTGTGAGATTCTGGATTCGAAGATATGCTGAAGAAGGTGAACTGATTGATCATCGTCGTAATTCTGGTCGCCGCCCCGCCCTTAGTGCTGCACAAAGAGCCGACATGAGACGACAATATGAAGATAACGGTTTTGTGTCAACTAATTATTACGCTGAAATGTATGAAGTCTGTCCAAGAGTAATAAGAAACGCCTTACACTCAATGGGATTGCATTATAGACGACACGCAAATAAAATTGCTATGACTGATGCTCATAAGACAGCACGCTTGGAATTTGCACGCATGCATTTGAACGACGATTGGAGTACGACAATATTTTCCGACGAAAAAAGCTTCAAATCGAGCCAACATGGGAGGCTACATTTATGGAGATATAACGGTACGAGATATACAGAAGACCATTTAGTGCCCAATTTTAGTTCCGGACGAATTTCAGCTAATATATGGGGATGGATGTCAGCGGCTGGAGTAGGCGAGCTCGTTCTATTACCTTCAAGGGCAAACGCAACACACTATATGTCGGTTCTAGAAGAGAGTATGCTGCCAAGTGTCCGAACCGTTTATCCAGCTGACGATTTTTCTGAGATTAGTTTTGTTCAAGACAATGCTCGCACACACACCGCTCGTATTGTGAGTGAATGGTTCGACCGACACCGTGATATAAAAAAAATAAACTGGCCAGCAAAATCTGCAGACATAAATCCGATAGAGAATCTATGGGGTTTAATGGTGCAGCGTTGGGAGAACAGAAACGAACGGACCAAAGAAGCCATAGAAAACCACTGCCAAACGATCTGGGAAGAAATGAGAGGAACGAACATATGCTCCAACCTTGTGAGTTCCATGAGAAATAGGTTACAAAGTGTTATTCATGCTCGTGGTGGTTACATCTCTTATTAAAGACTATTATTCCTTATTTTGATTGTTTGTTTTGTTGAAATATATTTTACTAGAATTAAATTCGTTTGATTTCTGTGAGGGTATACACCAGTTAATATGCAAGTGTTACTCATTTCTATTTAGGTCAAAGTTCGATATCCTCTTTTCTGCTGCCTGAAATAAATGAAAAATGAATGAGAGAAATATTTTTTTTCATTTTAACTCGCTTACTAGCTTATCATCTTAACTTGGTTGTATTACACGAATGCCGCCGTTTTTCGTTATTGAAACGTGACCATAGCAACCCTTTAGTAACGACCAATAAAGACTAAGTTCAGTTTGAACCAATAGTGGCTGTTGTTATGACATTCATTATGACGGAATGTGTCATACTCGGTCGATAAGCAGATACTGATAATGATAACTCGTACTGAGCAAGCAAAAACAGATCTTAAGGTGGTCAACCTTTTCATTCCGCGACTGTACATGTGTGCAAAATGTGGTTACAGAATTATCAACAAGTTTTTAAAGTTGTTGGTAATTCTGTAGCTCTGCCTACCCCACTCTGGGAATAAAGGCGTGAGTTTATGTATGTGTATGTATGTATGTACATGTTTATTCGTTTACAGAGGCTAAGCACTACGCGTCGCAAGAAATATCGACGCATGTGGAAGGACTGGAGAACCAATGGAGAGAGCTCCAGGTAATATTACTGTTAAGAGATTTTATTTTTATTAATGAATGTATAAATGAATGAATGAATGATAATTATTTTCCAAAGTAAGTCACAGTATACATTGCATGTTATGTCAAAAGTACAAGAAATTACATTAGAATCGTCAACAATATACATAAATTTTAATATAATCAAAATAGAAATAAGAAGTCAGGATAACAATAACAATACAGAACTAAGAAGTTACTCGTATCAATACCGTTAAGGATCGTCTCAAAATAAGTCAAAACATTAAGTACAAAAAATAAAAAACAACAATACATATTAAATCAAAACAAATTATAAATCAAGGTCCATAAACTCTTTAACTGAGTATTAATTTGGTTATAAGTAGTTTATGCAATAGTTGTATAAGAGGGGTCAAAAAAGTCGAGTGACGTGTGTTACGATGTGAGCCCAAGGCGAACATCATAAAGGAAGACGCCACGAGTGTTTTTTGACTTAGTTAGATGTACACCGTTGCATACAATACTTTTTCTACGACTAGGTTTCAAATGAAATGCAAAATTAAGCAAGAAAACGTACGAACGAACGAAGCACAACAAACTAGCGGGAAACATGAAAATTACAAAAAATGAGTCTATGGTTTTTGTCTTTGGATTTGACCAATAATATAAATTAAATCCACAATCACGATACACATCGACTGTCAATCGGAACGTTAGGTTCTTTTAGGTACGTGTTACTCTTTAACTAATTTAGATCTTAAAAAATAAAGTATTTGGTATCGACCAATCAGAATACAGCTATTTTAAAATCGACCAATCAGGTAACAGAATTCATTTCTCAAAACATTAGCCCCCTTACTTATAGTTATAAACACGGTGTCAGATACAAATGTCACAATTACAGATAAGAACAAAGCATGGTATAAACTATTCCAAGGTTTTTCCACGTTTATAAGTTAAGGGGGTAGGTGTTAGTCCCTATTTCAAAATCGTTAAAATATTATTAAATCAACTAGCGACCCGCCCTCGCTTCGCTTCGGTTTATGTGAGTTTTCGGTAACACCCGTACATAAAACAAAGTTTATTATACATGAAAACCTTCCTCTTGAATCACTCTATCTATTAAATCCGCATCAAAATTCGTTGCGTAGTTTTAAAGATCTAAGCATACATAGGGACAGACAGCGGGAAGCGACTTTGTTTTATAATATGTAGTGATTGTGCAAAGCTGGTAAACACCTTCGTAAACATCTTCGCCTAATTGTGCAAAATGTGGTTACAGAATTATCAAAAAGTTTTTATAGTTGTTGGTAATTCTGTAGCTCTGCCTACCCCACTCTGGGAATAAAGGCGTGAGTTTATGTATGTATGTGTATGTGTGTGTCAATTGACAAGATTTCATATTTTCAAGACTTTAATTTTATTCGTTTTATAGATACTGTTTGGAAGGAGGAAGACACTAATAGTTTTAAATTTTCTCTAGAATGAATATTTATTTTATTATTAAT
Organism: Acleris laterana; assembly: GCA_963966035.1. Lineage (NCBI taxonomy): Eukaryota > Metazoa > Arthropoda > Insecta > Lepidoptera > Tortricidae > Acleris > Acleris laterana. The sequence continues at coordinate 9,363,455 of OZ014464.1, forward strand.
TTATTAAGATTTACTTATTCTAAAAGGGCGTAACTTCATTTCTACGACACAATGGACATATTACGTTAGCCCAATCTGTAATAAAAAAGTATCATGTCAACCTATTCTCTTAGGGCCACTTGCACGAAAAGTTTAACCCTGGGTTAAAACACTAACTCGAGTTAAAATGACAGTTTTCGTATGAATCTAACGTCTACTAACTCGAGTTAGTGCCTTAACCCAGGGTTAAATTCTGCGTGCAAGTGACCCTAAGTCTCTATCCATCTGCAAATAGTGTCAATGTCAAATTTGAAGTATGACAGCTTTTTTTCTCGTGAAAAAGGCAATGGTATTATATCTATTCAGGCATAGTATTGGTAAAACTCGATATTTTTATTAACTTACTTGTAATTTTGTAAATAAAGAAAAATAAATCTAAATAAATATTTTGCAGTGTTCAGGAGGTAAAACCCTTTCAAATCAAATCAAAACAAATATCATTTATTGCATGATTATAGGTACATAAGGTGATACATTAATATTAATCGTTTCCTACTATAATCTACCATATTTGTGGTGTACAATAATTCATGTTACTTACTTAACCTAATGTTCTACATAACAATTTATTTAATTATTGAAATTTATAATTTACCTTTATTATTTAAAAATTCTTCTACAGAGTAAAACATTTTTCTCAATAACCACTTATTAATAGCTTTTTTAAAAGCATCATTGTCAAAAGTCTTAAACATGTCCGGAATATTATTAAAAATCTTAATTGTCATACCATAAACACTCTTTTTGTAAAAAAATTACTGCGAACGGAACGTAACGGGCAATCTGAACTTATTTCGCAAATTTCTGTTATAACCACTTTTTTTCCAAATAGTTCTTTATGTTTTTTTGTGAATACAGCTATTTCTTTAATATATATATACAGGGAAGTGGAAGTATTCCGTATTTAATAAAGAGGGGCTGGCATGATTCCCTCTGATGTGCACCACAAAGTGCTCTTACGCAACGTTTTTGCATTCTAAATGCCTTTAACCAATCGGTAGAATTGCCCCAGAATATTATGCCATAGGTCAAGCGTGAATGAACATATCCAAAGTAAGCTTTTTTTCGATTCGTATAGTAATTTGCAGGTGTCGCCAAAATGAAATGTTGTTCGTTGATATCCATATTATAAAATCGTTCGACATTATTTTGACGTAATTTGCATCCGTCAGCTTCTTTACTGATGATTTTATGTACAGTCAGCTGTGAAACTGCGCCGCGAGCGGCTGCAGGAGGCGTACCAGGCGCGAGTGTACCTGCGCGGGCTGGACGACTTCGCCGCGTGGCTCGACGACGTCGAGGCGCAGCTGTTGAGTGAGGACCATGGTGAGCATACCCTGGGACACACCCGGGTCTATCAGATCCAGGACTAAGGAGGAAGAGAAAAAGTTACTCTGAAACAAGATTCTGACAAAATAGTGGATTGTTCAACAAGGGAATAAAACAAGCCATAATGACACGAGATGTTTAGCCACCCAAGCGGAGCGCGGGTAGCTATAGTTCGAGTGTCATTATGGTTGTTTAGTCTCGTGTTAAACACTCTACTTTTCACTTTGAAAGCGAGGAAAAGATTTACGTTCTATACAAAATTACAATATTGATTATAACAAAGATTCTTACAAATTTGTGCCGCGGTTTTTTCTATCCTTTTTTTTTGAAAAGTGGCGCTTTTAATGCTTGCATATTTAGCCAACAGATTCAAACCTTGAAATCTATTTGAAAACTAATAGGACCATGCATAATAAAATGAAATATTTGCTCCTATATTTATAATAACTAATATACAATAAACAATAATAATTATAATAATTAATAACTAATGTAAAACCTATTATCTACTTAAAACTAGAATTATTAAATATATTAAAAAATGAATGCATTATTAATATAATTAAATAGATTCATATTCGTAATCATTGAATTAGAAAATAGAAATTATAAATTAAATCTTTTTTTATATTTTTCCACAGTTGTCATTTTGAGGTTATTTCCACACACTAAAAATGATTAGTTGTTTAGGGGTTTCCGAAGTAAATTAAAAATTATACTTTAATACCTAATAGGGATTAATAAGGAGCTTTAGTCCCCATGTGCAGGGACTAAAGTAACATTTTAAGAGCATGAGAAATGAAATAATACATTTTAATGCAAGTGCGGAAATTATGTCATTTTACACTCGAGACGACGACGTTTGTGGAAAAAAATACAATGAAACAAAAAATAAAAAAAAAACAGTAATTATTTTGTAGTATGACTAGCGACCCGCCCTCGTTTCGCTTCGGTTTAGATTTTTCATACAAAAGGATTTTCCCGCTAATTCCCGTTCCCGTGGGAATTTCGGGAATTCCTTTCTTAGTGCACCTCTACCCTACCTAAGCTACGTCCCTTCCAAATTTCAAGTGCCTACGTTTAGCCGTTTAGGCTGTGCGTTGATATGTCAGTCAGTCAGTCAGTTTCTCCTTTTATATATTCAGATAAAAATTTACCAGTGCAATTCGCAATCTCGAATATTTTTCATCTTATAATCCTGTATATTGACGATGTTATTCTGGTTTCCAGGCAAAGACCTAGCGTCAGTCACGGCGTTGCTGAAGCGCCACACGCGGCTCGAGCAACAAGTGGCCAGCAAGAGCGACACGGCCACGCAGCTGGCGGACAACGCGCGGCAACTCGCCGAGAGCGACCATTTTATGGCCCAGGAGATATTGGCGAAGGCAGATGAGGCTGTGAAAAGGTTAGAATTTTCTTTTTCAATCCCATTTTGGAAGAAAGAAAAAAAGAAATGAATTTTAGTATTGTTTTGCGGGTGGTAGGACCTGTGCAGGGTCCGTCCGAATCGCTACCACCATCTTATCCATTAACCTACCGCCAAACAGCAGTGTTCGCATTGTTGTGTTCCGGTTTGGGGATAAGACAGCCGGTGAAATGACTAGCATAGAGGCATTCCATATTAGTCCTCAGAGTTGGTTACGCATTTGCAGTCTTAGGATTGCATTGCAGTCTTGTGAATGCGAATGTCTTTGGGTCACAGTTTCCACTTACCATCAGGTAGCCTGTGTGCTCGTTTGTCTTCTCTATGCCATAAACAAAACACAGGATGGTTTTGTTGTACATATGAAGTCACAATTTATAGGATATATTGACATGACTTGATAGCAATTGAAATTGATGAGTGAGTAACAACACAACTGATTTGACTTCACAAAGGTTAAAGGTAATTAAAGTTTGTTAAATACATACATATATACATTAAATCACGCCTGTTTCCCAGAGAGGTAGGCAGAGATCAATCCTTTCAACCTACTACGATCCTGACAAATTTCTTTCGCTTCTTCCACATTCATACATCGAGTCATGCACGCACGTCGGTTTTGGGTACTTAAGATTCGGCCCTTTTCCAGTATTTCTTTATATTGTATTCATTAGTACGACATATAACCATTCTTTGATTTCAAGACTTACTTACTTACTCTACTTTATAAGAAAACACAATGATAGTAATGAGGGCGCCACTCGACACTCGGCGCAGTCTTAAAAAGTTATCAACTCTGAAACTAGACTCGCTAATATTGCCCTCGTAAGCCAAAAGGTGATATCTCAGTCAATAGCCAAAGCATAAAACCCTCTGCCGTTAGAAATAAGGTTCCACTTGCTATAGATGAATTAGCGAGAGCGTGGAATTGCATTTGTAGTGGTTGTACGGTTCGCATGAAAAGTAGAATAACGTAAGTCTCTTATCATATTTCTCTTCTTAACAAGTAAAACAATACTAAGTCTTTTTTTTGCTTTCATTCGCTATCATTTAATTCTTCATGTGAGCTGTCACAAGTATTGATAATAATATTATGATCTGTAATTCGATCCATTTCCCCTTCTTGACATCTATATTTATTTTCTTCACTTTCGACATGGTGACAAATATTTTCCCAGTCCTCAGCAGTACAGTAAAGTAAGCAAGTTGCTAAAATCAATACAATAAAAACAGACCTCTAATATTTAGAATTTCATACTGACATTATTATTGAAATATAATTATTTTATTACAAACCTCTTTTTATGGTGATAGTACGAGAAAAGGGAAATTTCAAATATAGAATGCCTATAAACACACAATACCACTTCATATGCAATTCCACGCACTTGCTAATTCATCTATACGAGAGTTTTGGCAGAGATACCGCCATTTGTCTTAGCAGGCAATACATGGAAGGTTTTTATCTACGTTTTAGCTATAGAGTATTGAAAAGAATGCATCTGTTGCAGGTACCGGCAGCTGCAGGAGCCGATGTCGATCCGGCGCGACAACCTCGAAGATGCGGCGCTGCTGCACCGCTGGGACCGCGACGCCGACGAGGAGATGCGCTGGTCAGTTGATACATACATACATACATACACATACATACATACATACATACACATAAATACTTACACATACATACATACATACATACATACTGGACCCAGCCCAGCCCAGTTGGTAGTGACCCTGCCTACGAAACTAGCGGTCCTGGGTTCATCTGAGGGCAGATATTGCCTAGTACCCCTATTACAAGCCTAGAGCTTAGTTTGGGACTAGGTCAAGTGGTGTGACACTGTCCCCTGATATTTATATATTTATTTACACATACAGTCACGCCTCGTTCGGAGAGAAACTTCTCTCGCTTCCTCCACACTCATAAATCTCATACACGTGCGTCAGTTTAGGTTACCCCCGAGTCTCCTGATCTAGCCCTTTCTTATTATGTCCCCGATCTGCTCGTGGAACGTTCGACTTGGCCTTTCCCTTCCGACATTCTTATTTACTCTTGTTGAGAACCTTCTGATTTACTTATCCAAGATGATTACACGAACACAATCAGTTGATTCCTTAAAAGATAAGATAAAAGATAAAAGATATTTATTCAGTAAGTAGGCCGCACGGGCACTTTTACACGTCAAGAATCTACCAGCGCTTCCCAAGAGGAGACCACTGCCGAGAAGAAACGCCGCAAGAAACTCAGCAGTCAGTCGTTTTTTAACCATATTTAATACTACATTGATACTACTTAGTCTAGCATTACATAAAGCTATAAATATTAAATTAAATATAATATCAAATATCATGCGTAGTTCAGCAGGAAAACATGTCAAAAATATTACGAGAGAGATAAAGGGAGAAAAAGGAAACAAAAACAAGACAACCAAATGAAACTGATATGTTTTCCTGCATCAACGGTGTCCCCTAGACAAACAACTTTGCAATTTTACAAATTATTAATGACTAAGTTTCGGGTTTAGGCAAAGCGTTTTTTTCTGTTACATAGTCCTCGACCCTATAGTACGCTTTAGATATTAACGACTTTTTTTCTCTTAAAAGACAAATTGAAGAAGCTCTGGCTTGACTCTAGCCTTGATAGGTCCACCATACAAATAAACAAGGAGTTTTTTGTGAGTATGGCTTTAAATTTACCATCAAGGCAATAAAGTTCAATTACGTTTAATCGAAACAACATTTTCAAAAGTGGTTTTATAACATCGGTCACCGGACTAGCACCGATTCGCACACGAGGGGTTCGGTATCATTCCTAATTAAAATTAGGTTTTTAATGAAATATAACGTTATTTATCGTTAGCGTACCCATACGGAAATGGCGGGATAGTTTGGACGTTTTTCGTGTGGAAATCAAGAGAGGAGGCCTTTGTCCAACTAGTGGGAGACTATATATTAGGCTAATTAATAATAATAATAAAGATAAAAGATAAAAGATATTTATTCAGTAAGTAGGCCGTACGGGCACTTTTACACGTCAAGAATCTACCAGCGCTTCCCAAGAGGAGACACTGCTGAGAAGAAACGCCACAAGAAACTCAGCAGTCAGTCATTTTTAACCATATTTAATACTACAATGATACTACTTAGTCTAGCATTATATAAAGCTAAAAATATTAAATTAAATATAATATCAAATATCATGCGTAGTTCAGCAGGAAAACATGTCAAAATAACTATATTTATATACATTTTGACAGGTTTCTCAAATAGTTAACGTTAAGTAACTTGTCCAGCCTGATAGTGGTCCGTCTACTATAATGGGTATATGATTCTGACTGAAGCCCTATTCCCCAGGATGGTGGAGCGCGAGCCCCTCGCGGCGCTGCAGGACACGGGCTCCACGCTGCAGGAGACGCAGGCGCTGCTGAAGAAGCACCTCGCCTTGGAGGCGGAACTCATGGCCAGGTCAGTTGTTAGCTTCATGAAAATCATCGGTACAATGTTGCAATGTACAGTAAAACACAACTGATGTGGCTTACCGATGTACCTGCGCAGACGTCGATTTTTCTAAGCATAACATCCAATCAGCATGATCCACGCGTTGCGCGGTTGTATTCTGTGCTATTATTGGTTATTAGTGACGCCATGTTGACGCGCGCCCGCGTGTCATTCAGTCAGCTGTCAAACGTGCGAGAGTGAAATAGAAGAAATAGATGCAATTTAATTAGCACCTTATAACTATTACGTGCAAGTCTGATCGTGGGTTTTAATCGTGCTTTCGGAAATCAATTGACACGCCATATCAATTGTGTTCTACTGTATTATGTTTTCTTGATAAAGTGTAACCTTTTCTTTGGCGAAGTGAAAATGCATGATGTATCTTTCTAAGGGCCTATTGAAGATAAAAAAAAGGTGGGGGGGGGAGGTCTGATGGACTCTCTTTCCCCTACTCTCGAGAGTATAAGTAAGAACCTGCTATTAAGGTGGTATATATGTCAACTGACTGGAGAAACTTCGTTAGCGCGATGTAGAGCACTTTAGTTGCGCTGTCTGACACTGGTGGCGCTGGCGAGTTGGTTGATACAAGTTGCCGCTAGATGTCGCTAGGTCGCCACAACAGTAAAGATGTAACCCACCAATGTAATCCACAGAGAGCCAACAGTGAAGGCAGTGTGTGCTCGCGCGTCCGAGCTGTCCCGGCGGGGCCACTTTGCGGGCGCTGCGCTAGAGGCGCGCGCGCGGGACCTGGCGGCCGCGCTGGCCGCGCTCTCGGGCGCCGCTATCGGCCGCGGGGCTCGTCTTCAGGCCCGCAGGGACCTACTTCAGGTAGGATACGACATGAGATGGAAAAAATCCAATACAAATTAAAGTTTTACTCCTATAGTTTAACACAAAGTTTATAATTTAATTCCCTCTTTCCCTATCGTGTCCTGGTCTTGATTTGGCAACAATCCAACGGTTGTACCTCAAAACATTTTTAATAGTTTGCCAGGGCAAATTAGAGCACTTGAAGGAAAACAGTTTTCTGTAACGTTAAGGAAGTGGCTTCTGAATTGCTGTTTTTATACAGGGTGAAACCTAAGTCGTGAACAAAATGATCACCTCTGTGTTCTACCCAAGAATATGAACAACTTTCACTGTGGAACCAACTCTGAAATCACGAAAAAAAAACAGCTGCTTCATACATTTTGGTCGAGTACGTATTGAATTTTTCTATGAAACAGCTGATTTTTTTTCGTGTTTCAGAGTTGGTCCCATAGTGAAAGTTGTTCATATTCGTGAGTAGAACACAGAGGTGATCATTTTGTTCACGACTTAGGTTTCACCCTGTAGTGTTAAGTATTTTATTAACCATTAGCGACCCGCCCTCGCTTCGCTTCGGTTTATGTGAGTTTTCTGTAACACCCGTAACATAAAACAGAGTTTATTATACATTAAAACCTTCCTCTTGAATCTCTCTCTATTAAAAAAACCCGCATCAAAATCCGTTGCGTTGTTTTAAAGATCTAAGCATACATAGGGACAGACAGCGGGAAGCGACTTTGTTTTATACTATGTAGTGATGAGCATAATGAGATGTAACTATAATTATTAATGGATGAGTTGTACCTTTTGCTGCTGCTGTTTTATAACTGCTGGAAAGGCGAAAACAATATTAATTTTAAAATCTGTATCTACCTTTTTTTGCGAATTAAATGAATTATTATTATATTATTATCACCCAAGTATTCGTTGTCCAGCTAACGGCGGAGATCAGCGAGGTGTCCTCGCTGCTGTCGGCGCGGCGCGCGGCGCTGCTGGGCGCGGAGTGCGGGCGCGACGAGGACTCGGCGCTGGCGCTGCGCACGCGGCTCGAGGCGCAGCAGCGCGAGCTGGCCGCGCTCCGGCCCCGCGTCGACGAGCTCAAGGAGCGCGCGGGCAAAGCTGTGAGTCCTTATACACATTCAAGAGACATATAATCATATTAGATGTGTTTTTTTTTTCGGATCCCTTTGACTGCCATACATATCGTTGGTCATAATGTATTGTTAGTCATACTTTTTTTGTCATAACTTCTTTCAGGCTGAAGGTACAGTTTTTAATAAACGTTTATCGTGTAGATTCGTTAGGTTAGGTTAGGTTAGTTTTATAAAAATCCTGAAAATATAAAAAATATAAAAAATAACCGTGTCCTGAGAAAAATGCATTATGATTTGCGAAAATTATGACTTAAAACACATTATGACAAAAAATAATTATGGCAGTCAATAGAGACCCGTTTTTTTTAAATCCTCTCGTCTGTAAACCTGTCATGTACTTCTCTCTCTCTCTCTCTCTCTCTCTCTCTCTCTCTCTCTCTCTCTCTCTCTCTCTCTCTCTCTCTCTCTCTCTCTCTCTCTCTATCTCTCTCTATCTCTTTCCCCTTGTTCCTCTTACATACATACTCCCTGTCTCTCATATCCATACAATTCTCGTTTAGAATAGAATATATAGAATTATAATAAATATTGATAATGTAGACAGTTGAAAAACAATGCTAAAAACTTCTCTTTTTCATTTGTTATTAATGGCGGCCATCTGCGATATTCCGCAATGATTTCCCCAGTCTCAAGTGAGTACTGTAAATCAGTAAATAAAATAATTAAACTACAAAGCCGGACATCTTTTAATCGACAATCTTCCCTCCCCAAAGGTTACCGGCTTCAATGTAAAACTTATTTATTGCATGTGATGGAACAGTAATAGCAGCATTATTTTTCTATTGACTTCTTATCACCCGGAACTATAATGTTGATAACATGTTTTATAATTTATAATACGAGTAAAACTGATAGATTTATTTCGGCGATTGAAAAAATAACCTTCTGCTAGAGTTTCTTGCGGCGCTTCTCCGCAATGATGGTCTTGCCTGAAGTGCTGGTAGATTCACTCCACAATCCCTAACCCCTTACTTATAAACGTGGAATAAGCTTGGAATAGTTTATGCCATGCTTTATCACTTTCTGTCAGATGCAAATGTCACAATTACAGATAAGGACAAAGCATGACATAAACTATTCAAAGCTTATTCCACGTTTAAAAGTAAGGGGGTAAGTCTAAGGCCCGTATTAATAAACTAACCTCAATTCTAATGATCGTCTTGAGATGTGTCAAAAATGACAGTGTTCTATAGTTTGACGTTTACTTTGACGTATCTTGTGACGCGCATCTCAGCCAAGATGAGTTTGTTAATACGGGCCTTAAAGAGTGCTCGTGTGGCCAATTCACTAAATAAATATTTTGATTTTTGGCCTGGTAATGTTGCCCTTTAAACATGCTCTCTCTTTGTCATCGCTTTACATCCTCTCAAAGGCCTATACAGACTGATTCTCAAACGCCGGCAGCGCACCTGCGATTCCTCTAGTGTTGCGGGTGTTTATGGGTCGCGATGGTCACTCACCATCAGGTCTTGCTCGTCTGCCTCCTTTTTCACATAAAAGCGGTGGTTAATCTACTTCTCCATGCATTCCTTAACCTTTTCGAGCCCACCTTACAACAAAATTTGTCCATGGAATATGAGCCTATAATAAATATCAATCCTCGTGTGGTTGCCGGATTAGAATAGTGCCACTCCGTATCTTTCCGTGGATATCGTAAAAGCCGACTAAGGTAATAAAGGCGTGTAGTACTGTTAGGCGATGGGCTTGCAACCTGTCACTAATACACTGGTAAACATCTTCGCCTAAATGTGCAAAATGTGGTTACAGAATTATCAAAAAGTTTTTATAGTTGTTGGTAATTCTGTAGCTCTGCCTACCCCACTCTGGGAATAAAGGTGTAAGTTTATGTATGTATGTATGTAAATATCAATCAATCGAGTCAATTTTCAATTCGATCGTCAGTCATGAAAACAAAAGAAATTTTATTTCCTTTGTAATGAATGGATCTTTATTCCAATGGTTGTACTACGTTTTTTTGTACGCGGGGCCTTACGAGGTTAGATATAGCTGACTCGCTTTCTCGTCTGCCTCCATTTTCCCCTTAAATAGCAGTATTAACATATGACTCCATTCCAGGAGCGAAACCCAGAAGTCGCGGCAGAGGTGAAGAAGCAGATCGAAGAGCTGACAGAGCTCTACGAGGAGATGAAGCTGCTCTCGGCCAAGAGACAGCAGCGGCTCGATCAGAGCCTCAAGTACTTCAAGTGAGTATTCATAAGCGCATGCTTCAACTAGCCTGCGACGGACCTACCTTGGTCGGAGTCTCCAGATCTGGCCCTTTTCTTAATACGTCCGATGTGATCGTAGAACGTTCGCCTTGGCCACTGTCTTCAAACAAACTATATATGAGAATTAAACTAGATATAAAGTATAAAAAGTTTTTGTCAAAAATTTAATTTTTGGGACAAGCTTTTATTGCCTACTGTACTTTTTTTTGCGCAGTCGGCATCTACTCGTCAAGACAATTCTAACAAGCCCTAACGGGTTTATCATGTGTTATTTAGGAGTTCCTATGGCCACCCTGAGTCTCCATCATCAGACCAGCTCGATGGTACTATATTATTGTATTGTCATCAAAACTAAAGGCGTATGCAATATTTCAGCTTCATCGTAAATAGGGAAGTGGTTCAAATTTAACTTGCGAGATTTGACCCTTACATACATACTTACATTGCAAGTTAAATAAAAGCTTTTAAAGTTATTATTCTTACACATCATTTGACGATGCAATTGACCTATTCTAAGTAGTTGGTAGTGACCTGCCTACAAAGCTAATGGTGCCGGGTTCGATTATTATCTAGCCGCGATTAGAAAGGGATTAGATGTGACAGGTTTACCATATACTTACGTCAAAGTGCATATAAATTGACAGCTATTCCAATCCCAAACTAATCGCGGTTCCATTACCGATGTGTACGAGTATTTGTTCTTGAGTCTGTGTAGTGTATGTATTTAAATATGTATTTCTCTATATGTTCATCCAAATCCAAATCCAAATCATTTATTCTGTAAGTAGGCCCTGTAGGCACTTTTACAAGTCTGAGTCTACCAGCGCTTCCAAAGAGACCACTGTTGAGAAGAAGCGCCGCAAGAAACTCAACAGTAAGCCATTTTTTAAGAATAAATCACTTATTACAATACTAAACTTAAGCTACATAATTTAAATGTCACAGGGATGTACAGGTCCCAGTAGTAATAATAATTAAATAAATCAAAATGTCGGATTAAAATAAATAATACAATTTCGGAGATGTAAACAGGCTCCAAATGTCAAATTAAAATTAAGAATTAAATATAATTTAATTATACATAAATAAAAAAAAAAACACAAAAAATTAAATAAGGGAGATGTAGAAAGTCTCCACGGTCAATTTTGGAGATGTAAAGAGTCTCCAGATGTCATATTAAAATAATAGGTAATCATACAGGGAGATGTATATAGTCTCCACGGTCATTAATACAATAAAATAACATCGTTGTCCAGTAACCATAGCACAAGCTACGAGCTTAGTTTCGGACGCTCAAATTGTGTGAAAGTTATAAAATGCACCAGCAAAATGCATCAGCGCTGCAGGTGTTTAACACCTCAGCATTATGCTGAGCCAGTGTCCGATTCACTGCCGCGAAGACACACTAACTACTTGTTTATTGCTATTTTCTGTTTTTACTATTATCTGTGTGTCTTGTGTCTGTAGTGAATAAATGTATTTTTCTTGTTTCTTTCTTTCTTTAAACGATCTTAAATTGACTGTTACAAAACAAATAAAAAACCCTTTTGTAAAATAAGAAAGTATCCATTGATCTTTGTTCGCTACTGGTTCGATCACCCTATTTGTTTATTGTAGCATATTATAATAGTATTTTCTAAATAAATTACCAATAAATAAATAAAAAAACAATATTTTTCTCAGGTTTGTCCAGGAGTGTGAAGAGGCCCAAGAATGGATATCAGAACAGATGGGAGCCGCCGCCAGCGAGGAGTACGGGCTGGACGTGGAACACGTGGACACGCTGCAGCAAGCCTTCGACAACTTCCTCGCTCAGCTCACTGGTGAGTGATCAGTCAGACAGTCAGTCAGCCAGCAAGTCAGCCAGCAAGCCAGCCAGTCAGCTAATCAACCAGCCAGTAAGTCAGTCAGTCAGTCAGCCAACCAGCCAGCCCGTCAGACGGCCAGCTAGTCAGACATCCAGCCAACCATCCAGCCAGTCAGTCAGCCAGCCAGCCAACCCGTCAGACAGCCAGCCAACCCGTCAGACAGCCAGCCAGTCAAACATCCAGTCAGCCACCCAGCCAGTCACACAGCCGGCCAGTCAATCAGCCAGCCAGCCAGCCAGCCAGCCAGCCAACCATCCAGCCAGTCAGCCAGCCAGCCAACCATCCAGCCAGTCAGCCAGCCAGTCGTCAGTCAATCAGAGCAAACAGGACCGACCACTAAGCAATGTCAATTTGAGGGGTGGAGCCGTCGTGCATTAAATATACTAAACTACTCTCCTAGATCAATTGGCAATGCTTTATTTGCTTTATATTATAATGGAGCCGTCAATATATTTGTGTTATTTTTATAGCTAATGAAGGCCGCATAGAAGCGGTGTGCGAAGCGGGCAACACCCTCCTTGAAGAGAACACACCAGAAGCGGAGCGGGTGCGGCAGCGGATCGACGATATCCGCGGGCTGTGGGACGACCTTAAGGAGCTGGCGTTAGCTAGGCAGGAGGTAACTATTGATTTCTTTCGTCGTATTCCTGATTGGACATATTCTTGTTTCGGAACATTTTAGTGAATATATTATTACTATGAAAGATTTGCTCGTGTAAAAAAAAATGGTACAGTTCTTGGTTCGAGTGTCATTATGGTTGTTAAGTGTCGCGTTAAACACTCTACTTTTCACTTTAAATGCGAGGGAAAAATGGCGCTCTGTACATAATTACAATATTTATTAAAACAAAGTTTCTTACATATTTGTTTGGCGGCTTTCACTTTTTTTTGTAAAGCGACGCTTTGAATGTTTGCATATTTAGCCAACAGATTCAAACTTAAAATAATTGGACCATGCCTAATAAATTGAATTATCGTTAATATAATTAAATAGATTCATATTCATGAAATTAAATCTTTTTTTTATATTTTTGCACAGTTGTCATTTTGAGGTTATTTTCACACCCTAAAAAATACAGGGATTTAGGGATTACAGGCGTAAAGCTATGTATGTACAATCACTAAAAATAGAATCATTAGGGGTTTTCAAAGTAAATTAAAAAAAAATACGATTATCCCTAGATTAATAAAGAGCTTTAGTCCCGATGTGCAGAGACTAAAATAAAATGTTAAGAGCATGAGAAGAGACTTTTTTTTTATGGCATCGAGTAGGCAAACGAGCACACAGGCCACCTGATGGTAAATGGAAACTGTGACCCATTGACATTCGCAATCACAAGACTGCAATGCAATCCTAAGACTGCAAATGCGTTGCCAACCCTGAGGACTAAGATGGAATGCCTCTATGCTAGTCATTTCACCGGCTGTCTTATCCCCAAACCGGAACACAACAATGCAAACTGCTGTTTGGCGGCGGTACATTTTTTTTTTGTGTCCAGGCTCTAGCGGGCGCGCGGCAAGTGCACGAGTTCGACCGTGCCGCGGACGAGACGGTGGCGTGGATCGGGGAGAAGGAGCCGGTGCTCGGCAGCGAGGCGGCGGGGCGCGCGGGCCGCTCGCTCGGGGAGCTCCACGCGCGCCGCCGCGCCCTGCACGCGCTCTCCGACGACCTGGCCGCCATCGCCGCGGCTCATGCGAAGCTCAGCGAGGAGGCCGAACGGTACATACACTCACCAAACAAACTAAAGGGTAGCTGTTAAGTACGAGTAATCACATTAGGGGTTAAATAAAAAAAGATAAAAAAGACATTTTGTTCATTGAATACAAAACGGACACATTCCAAAATGAGGCAGTGTTGCATTTTAAAATTATAAGCTGTTCGTATAAGATTTTTAATGCAAGAGCAAATTATTTTGGAATGTGTCTGTTTTGTATTCAATGAGCGATTTATTCAGTAAGTAGGCCGTACGGGCACTTTTACACGTCAAGAACACTTCCCAAGAGGGGACACTGCTGAGAAGAAACGCCGCAAGAAACTCAGCAGTCAGTCATTTTTTAAACATATTACAATGGTACTACTTAACCTAGCAGTATATAAAGCACATACATACATACATACACACATACATAAACTCACGCCTTTATTCCCAGAGTGGGGTAGGCAGAGCTACAGAATTTCCAACAACTATAAAAACTTTTTGATAATTCTGTAACCACATTTTGCACACTTAGGCGAAGATGTTTACCAGTGTATTAGTGACAGGTTGCAAGCCCATCGCCTAACAGTACTACACGCCTTTATTACCTTAGTCGGCTTTTACGACATCCACGGGAAGACTTGGAGTGGCACTATTCTAATCCGGCAACCACACGGGGGAAATACAGCGGGGGGCAGCTGTTAAGTAATCACATTAGGGGTTAGGGCTTTTAAGCTCAAGATACAAGAAAAAACATATAGTTATTACTGGCGATTGGAACATTGATGTTTTGAAAGATAATACTTTCACTAAAGATTTAAAGAGTACTCTATTGAATCATGGTTTCGTAATACATATCAATACACCCACAAGAATCAGTACATGTATAGATTTAATTGCTAGTAACGTAAATAAAGTTGAATCTCAAACTCATAACTTTTGCTTATCTGATCATGAGATGGCTCAAACAGTAACGTTTAATATCAAAAAGAGTAAAGCGTTGATCAATTGGTTCGAGTTCAAAAGAGATTATTGTGCTGAGAATTTGAATAAGTTTTCTCAGTGCACTGCTGCCTTATCATTTTCGGAAGTTTTAGAGTCCAACAAAATAAGCGAAGCATTTACCTTATTTCATGATTTGATATGCCTTTTGTACAATTTGTGTTTTCCGATTATTAAGGTCAAAGTGAGCAACCATCGGAAAAAAATAAAGTGGTTAACAAGAGGAATTATAAAATGTTGTCATACTAAAAGAAAATTGTACTCGTATATGCGAGTGAAAATGAAGAATGGTTGTGTAAAAACAAATAAACTTAAATTAAAACAATACAGTAATATTCTAAGGAAATGTATAAACAGGTCGCAAAAACTTAACAATTACAACTATATCGCAATGAGTAAAAACAAATGTAAAGCTACATGGAATGTTATATCATCCACCACTACCAATAATGCTCAAATTAATGACATAAATTCTATAAAATTTGATCAAGTGACATATAATAATCCCCAAGATATTTGTAATATATTTAATGACTATTTTATTGACATTGTTAATACTTATATTCATAACAATAGTAAACATAATAATATTACTGTAATTAATCAACATAAACATTTATCTTCAATTTTTCTTAAGCCAGTCGATTACAGAGAAGTGTACAAATTAATCATGTCATTAAATAATAGCAAAACCAGTGGCTATGATGATATTACTACAAAAGTACTTAAATCAAATGCTCTTTACCTGACTCGGCCCCTAACGCACATCATAAACCTCTCCTTCACCGAGGGGATTTTCCCAGATCAGCTGAAGATCTCTGTAGTCAAACCTATGTTTAAAAAAGGAGATCGCTGGGATCCTAACAACTACAGGCCCATCACGATTGTCCCAATTATTTCCAAAATTTTTGAGAAAGCCATGTGTGAAAGATTAATGGGTTTTTTAGAGAAAAATAGGTTACTGCAAACGGATCAATATGGTTTTAGGAAGGGTCACTCAACTGAATTAGCTTGTTTTAATCTTATAAAGCATGTGACAGAAGCCTTAAATAATAAACAACCTATAATGTCCATCTTTCTTGATTTGAGTAAAGCTTTCGACTGTGTCAATCACTCTAAACTTCTGACAAAGCTTGAACATCTGGGAATTAGAGGGATGGCATTAGATTGGTTTGCAAGTTATTTAAAGAATAGGAAACAATGTAGTGAAATCTCAAAAATTGTTTCGGTAGGTAAGGAACAAGTAAAAGTGAAATATCGGTCACCTCTCCGCATTAATAAGACAGGAGTACCCCAAGGAAGTAATCTGGGACCGTTTTTATTTCTTACTTATATTAACGATCTTCCTCAAGCTACGTCGCAAAAATGCATATTATTTGCTGATGATACCACATTATTAGTAAAGGGTGAAAAAAATAGCACATATGAAGCAACTATAAACAAATCATTGAGTGACATAAAAAATTGGACAATTAACAATAATCTAAATATAAATATAGCTAAAACATCATATATACAATTTCATTCTTATCAATGTATTCCTAATCAACTAAACATCATCTATGACAACAATCCTATACTAAAAACTGACACTGTTAAATTCCTAGGTCTATTCATCGATAATCATCTTAATTGGAAATCACATATTGACTTCGTTTGCTCTAAATTAGATAGATTTGTATTTGCGCTTCGGAAACTTAGGACCACTGTTTCAATGAAGGCAGCAATCACAGCCTATTACGGATATGTTTTCTCGACGCTCAACTATGGCTTATTGCTGTGGGGTAATTCTGTCGATGTTAAAAGGGCTTTCATATTGCAGAAAAAGTGCGTACGCGCAATATCGAATACTTGGTTCACAGACAGCTGTAGACCATTGTTTAAAAAACTTAAAATATTACCACTACCATGTATGTTTATAAAAAAAGCATGTCAGTTTGTGAAAGTGAATTCTTCTATTTTTAAAATGCGCGCTGAGGTTTTTACTGGCAGGCAGAGGGCGCAATACAAAAACCTCTTGCATCAACCACCTTGTCGCAACGCAATTTATAGCAAAAATGCCTACAATATGTGCATAGTATTGTTCAATCATCTTCCGGATGAAATCAAATTGTCAAAGGGCTTAGACTTTAAGAAGAAACTTGACAAATTATTGTTTGAACATTGCTTTTATAGTGTGAAAGAGTTTCAAGAATCGGCAATTATGCACCATCGGTAAATTAATATTAAGTACTCTTACTAAAGTGTTTGTGCTCTCCTAAAATTTGCATGTCGATTGTTTTCGGCCGAATGCTTGACACCAAACTACCATAACACCTTGTACATTATTCATAAGTATTCTGGCAAATAAATATTTCATTTCATTTCATTTTTAGGTTCACATAAAAACATGCATACATAGATACACTCACGCCTTCATTCCCAGAGTTACCAAAAATACAATTACCAAAAATACTAAAAAACAAATCTCACCTTTAGCATTATTCAAGGAAGGGTGAATTATTGAATGAATCTGTCCAAAATCTTAGTCCAATTTCTATATCCAATATTTAATCAAATTTCTTTGATGGAGTGGAGTATAATTTTCTTATCCAACACCTTGTTTTTTTTTTAAATCGATCATAAAATTGCTTAGTCTTGCTGTCGTCGAACTCACTATCTATCTGGAACTGAACCCAAACTTTTGCCTCCCAGACTTGGCGCAGCGTTCCCTGACGCCCGCGAGCACGTAGCCTCCAAGCTGGAAGACGTGACCCTGGCGCTGCAGGCCCTCTCCGAGCGCGCCGCGCAGTGCACGCAGCAGCTGGAGCTGGCGTCGCAGCTGCAGGCCTACTTCCAAACCTACCAGGACCTGCTGTGAGTATAGTAGTGAGGGAGAGTATACAAGTGACTGGTAGAAGTCACTCTGGCGCTGCAGGCCCTCTTCGAGCGCGCCGCGTAGTGCACGCAGCAGCTGGAGCTAGCGTCGCAGCTGCAGGCCTACTTCTAGACCTACCAGGACCTGCTGTGAGTATAGTAGTGAGGAAGAGTATACAAGTGACTGGTAGAAGTCACTCTGGCGCTGCAGGCCCTCTTACAGCGCGCCGCGTAGTGCCAGCAGCAGCTGGAGCTGGCGTAGCAGCTGCAGGCTTGCTTCCAGGCCTACCAGGACCTGCTGTGAGTATAGTAGTGAGGAAGAGTATCCAAGTGACTGGTAGAAGTCACACTGGCGCTGCAGGCCCTCTTCGAGCGCGCCGCGCAGTGCCGGCAGTAGCTGGAGCTAGCGTCGCAGCTGCAGGCCTACTTCCAGACCTACCAGGACCTGCTGTGAGTATAGTAGTGAGGAAGAGTATCCAAGTGACTGGTAGAAGTCACTCTGGCGCTGCAGGCCCTCTTCGAGCGCGCCGCGCAGTGCCGGCAGTAGCTGGAGCTAGCGTCGCAGCTGCAGGCCTACTTCCAGACCTACCAGGACCTGCTGTGAGTATAGTAGTGAGGAAGAGTATACAAGTGACTGGTATAAGTCACTCTGGCGCTGCAGGCCCTCTTTAAGCGCGCCGCGCAGTGCCGGCAGCAGCTGGAGCTGGCGTAGCAGCTGCAGGCTTGCTTCCAGACCTACCAGGACCTGCTGTGAGTATAGTAGTGAGGAAGAGTATCCAAGTGACTGGTAGAAGTCACTCTGGCGCTGCAGGCCCTCTTCGAGCGCGCCGCGCAGTGCCGGCAGTAGCTGGAGCTAGCGTCGCAGCTGCAGGCCTACTTCCAGACCTACCAGGACCTGCTGTGAGTATAGTAGTGAGGAAGAGTATACAAGTGACTGGTAGAAGTCACTCTGGTGCTGCAGGCCGTCTACGAGCGCGCCGCGCAGTGCACGCAGCAGCTGGAGCTGGCGTCGCAGCTGCAGGCCTACTTCCAGACCTACCAGGACCTGCTGTGAGTATAGTAGTGAGGAAGAGTATACAAGTGACTGGTAGAAGTCACTCTGGCGCTGCAGGCCCGCGTAGTACCAACAGTAGCTGGAGCTGGCGTAGCAGCTGCAGGCTTGCTTCCAGACCGAACCTGCTATGTCGCCAAAAGTTTAGAGAAGTAACACTTTTTGTTTGTGCACGTCACGTCATAAATACCTATTGCCCTGCTTAGATCACGTCCGCTGTCAGGGACACACAAAAAACACCTGACCAAGCGTTCAATCAAAATAAGTACATTAACTTAAATAATCAAAACTCTTGGTAAAAAAAATGGTCAAATATGTTGCTAATAATTTTAATATTTATGTTATTATGTTTAATTTCAATATTTATATTATTACCTTTAGGGGTTTTTTTTTTATGGCATAGAGATGACAAACGAGCACACAGGCCACCTGATGGTAAGTGGAAACTGTGACCCATAGACATTTGCATTCACAAGACTACAGAGCAATCCTAAGACTGCAAATGCGTTGCCAACCCTGAGGACTAAGATGGAATGCCTCTATGCTAGTCATTTCACCGGCTGTCTTATCCCCAAACCGGAATACAACAATGCGAACACTTCTGTTTGGCGGTAGGTTAATGGATAAGACGGTGGTAGCGATCCGGACGGACCCTGCACAAGGTCCTACCACCCGCAAACCCAAACCCAAACGGTTTTGTATATGTCTGCATATTCATTTTTAAGATTTATATACTAAATCCATCAATGCGTCAAGCCTTGCAAAATATAAACTACGATTTTTTATGTTAAGAGTTTGCAAAATGAATATAAATATTGTCGTGAAATCGTTTTCTTTTTACATTGAAGAGAATTCAGTTCATTAAGTGGCCAAGTTTGACTTGCTTTGATTTCTTTGATAGTCTATTAATGAGTGACCTTGTGTGCCCCAGCGCGTGGACGAACGAGATGATCGCGGTGGTGACCGCCCCGGAGCTGGCGCACGACGTGCCCGGCGCCGAGCGGCTCGTGGCGCGCCACCGGGACATCGGCGTCGAAGTCACCGCCAAGGACGACGCGTTCAACCAGCTGTACAGCGATGGTAAGTACTCGATATAAGTAACACGCGGGAGATGAACCGCACGCTTGCGACGTTTGTAAAAAACGGTGCAAAATTGCAGGAGCACTAGCATGGCTGCGTGTATCGCGTTATAAAGTTTGGATAAGGCATCCGTCACCTTCTCAGTTCTGACACGTAAATAAGTGCGAGAGTGACGGACGCTTTATCCACATTTGACACGCGACATAAACGCAGACATACTAAGCCCGCAGATTACAATTGTTTTTGGCAAGTTATACCTGAATCATGTTCACACCGCAGACAAACTATCTCACTTGCGAAGTCTGTAAGAAAAGGTTAACTTTAAAACTTTGGAAAATAGGACTGTTCAGATTTTTTTTTTGTCAGTAAACAGCATGATAATGAATCTATAATCTCCTAAGGCCCACCATAGAACGAAATGTATCAATGCAATATGAATCTATTGTTTCTCAAACTTCTAATTTCAAAACAATGAATTAATTCGCATAATTATAATTGTGCTGTAAAACATTGTTACTTTCGCTCTGTGTGCGTTTTCAATGAATAAATTTATTTTCTTTCTTTCTTTCTTTCTTTAATTTGATCATTAGTTCTAAAAACAAAAGAAATTCCACTTTACTTGCTTTGCACTAGAACTTTACATGAATGGCGGGACAAAGGCCTTTTAAAAGGACTTTGGGCCTTAGAAGGTTAAAGTTTCATGATTTTGTGTTGATAATATTTTTTGATTATTGCATAACGACGCCCTTTTTTATTCTTTAGGGTAAAACACAAGGAAAAACAAATTGTATTGCTATTTAATTAATAAAATCTACATTCACAGGAGAGAAACTAGTCCGCGAAGGCCACTTTATGTCCGCCGATATTGAAGAGCGCATGTCTTCGCTGCGCGCGCGACGCGCACAGCTGGACGGCGCGTGGGCGGCGCGAGCGCAGATCTACGCGCAACATCTCGACGCGCTCGTGTTCAGGAGAGAGGCTGATGCGCTCGATGATTGGATCACTACCAGGTACATATTCGTTGAAATAGATGGCTTGTTTTAATGTTTTTGCAGGAACGTAGCTCTACTCTTGTAGGAATAGTAACTTGCAATATTCAGAAATAGAATCAGAAAAAATATAAGAGACAAATATTTTTTCACAGATAACCATTTCAGTAACGGTTATCCGTCTAAAACTCTTTCTTTCCTATTTAAGTTTCATACTGTTGTTGCTGTAGATGATAAAAACCCTCCAGTTACCTCGATCTTGTTTGACATTTGTTACGACATTACATTTACTGATGTCATCATCCTTTCCCCAGGGTGCCGCTTGTCCGCGATGGCAAAGTCGGTGAGAACGTAGGCCAGGTGGAGCACCTCCTGGCGCGACACACTGACCTGGAGCAGGCCATCGCCGCGCATGGGGACCGCTTCCAGGCTCTCACGAGGACCACGCTGGTAAGAGGGACTCTAGAGCCACATTTGACACTTAAGGGGGTCACTATGATACTAACGGGTCACTTGAGACACTAAGGAGACATTTGGGGAGTCACTTGAGACTAGGAGCTAATTTGAGGCACTAAGAGGGTCACTTACGATACAATGGGTGTCATTTGAGACAGGAGGGTGGTAACTTGAGACAAAAGGCGTTCAATTGCGACACTGGAGGGTCAGTTGAGACACTAAGAGGATTATTTGACACACTATGGGAGTCACTTGAGACATAAGTAAGGTCACTGAAGCCACTAGGGTGGTCACTTGTGACACTAAGAGGTCACTTGAGACTCTAGGGCCTTCCTAGTAACTTAAGACACTAGGGGGTCACTTAAGACACTAGAGGCGTCACTTAAGATACTAAGGGGGTCACTTGCGACATTAGGGGGCGTGATTCTTGACACATGGACAGTCACTCGGTACTAGGGAAGCGTGGACACTTGTGAGAATATGGGGTATATGCTTAGGCGTCACTCAAGCTCATTTCCCATATTACATTGTCACTGTATCTGTTCCCAGGTGGAACAAGCCTTCCAGAAGCAGAAGGACGCGGAGGAGGCGGCGCGCGCGGAGGCGGCGGCGCGGCAGGCGGCCGAGCGCGCGCAGCGCCAGCGCCAGCAGGAGGTCAACCGGATCACCGAGGAGAGGAGGAGGGACCACGCGCCGCAGGCCGAGAACACCGTGAGTACAATGAAAAATAGGGAGGGGTGTTTTTGTTTCTCATAATGTTTTTTTGTTATAATATTTTGTTCACATAATTTTTGATTGTTATAATTTTGTATTGCTTGAAGAGTGATGTTTTCAGGTTTTTTAAGTATTTAGTGAGAAGATAATGCTAGGTTAGTTTAGGTTTGATAAAAAAAAATTACAGTTTAATCAAATAATATATAGAAAGCAAACTTAAAAAAATCCCAACTTTTTATTTATTTCAATCTCATTATTCTTTTCAGTCTTATTACTTTCATATCGCTAGATAGTTACAATAAAAAAAACAAATCTCAAGTCAATATGATTGAAGAAATAAAATAATTAAATCTATGATTAGGAAACATTAAAACACCATAGTCCAAGAAAGTTAAGATTTCTTTCTATTTAGACAAGATTTAAGTTAACACAATATTTGCTGAAAATAATACCATAACAGATAGGTTTTTTTCTACCTTTTCCTGCACTCTCCCACATCTACCCCTGCTTTCCTGTTCCTCCATATTCTGACTGAACCCGAAGCAAGGACCCAAAGAGTCTTTTCCACAGCCCACTATCAGGTGGCCGGTTCATCTACTCCATGCATTCCTTAAATCCCAATAACCCAAGGTTCCTGGTGTGATCGATGTGTCTGCTCCAGCTGGTGAGGAGCATCCCGGAGGCTGCGCCGGCGCCGGCCTCCTCGGAGGAGACGCTGTCGCCCGCGCCCCAGTTCGAGCGGCTGCCGAAGGCACCCGAGCCGGTCAAGAGGGCGGAGAGCATGAGCGTGAGTACATGTACAGTAGACAGTCCATTCTTATGGCCAAGACACGCAATCTAGCTAGTGTTAGAAATATTTTTGTATCGATATATCGATAGTTTTGTAATAGAAAAAAAAACAGGGCACGAAAAAAAAAAGAATATTTTTCGTGAGGGTTGTATAAAATTTAGAAACAATTTACTTATATTCATATTTTATCACTGTCATATGTAATGAAATGATATTCAATGTCTTATACGAGTAGAGTACTCATTTTCTGAAGTGTCTATTATTTTCAATGAGGTGGTATAGTCACTACATTCAAAGTTTTTCGTCTTTCTTACCCGACGGGTCATTTTATAACTTGATGTATTAAGATTTAGGCCCGTATTAATAAACTTATATTGGCTGAGATTCGCGTCACAAGATACGTCAAAGTAAACGTCAAACCATAGAACACTGTCATTATTGACGCATCTCGAGACGAGCATTAGAGTTGAGATTAGTTTATTAATACGGACCTTAGATGTATTGACACATATCTGGAGAAAGAAAGAAAACACAAAATATCAGATAAGGTCATGAACAAAGATCGGAAATTCCGATCGATAAATACCTAATCTTTGGCGGCGGCGTTGTTGTCCAGTTGTATGGAGGCGGACTCAATATTAATTTATTAATAAAATTCCCGGGATTTCGGAATAAATAAATTACGCCATCATAAATTCATAATTAAGTATTTTACATTCACCATTTGAAGCTTTTTCTATGTAAAGAATTACCAATAATGTTATTTAATTTACCGGTAACTCATCTAACCTAACCTAACGAAGTCCGAGGAGCAAATTGACGAAACGTTTTATCCTAAATGTAAAATAATTAAAATTAACGTTTTGTACAATCCCGGAATCCCGGAACTAATATTATTAAAATAATATTTTCAAGAATCCGACACCATATTCACTTAGATTTTTCGGGATTTTACCAACTTTAGGTAAATATCGATCCGAATTTTCGATCCCTGGTCATGGATTTAGCGGGTGGTAGGACCTTGTGCAGGGTCCGTCCGGATCGCTACCACCGTCTTATCCATTAACCTACCGCCAAACAGCAGTGTTCGCATTGTTGTGTTCCGGTTTAGGGATAAGACAGCCGGTGAAATGACTAGCATAGCTGCATTCCATCTTAGTCCTCAGGGTTGGCAACGGATTTGCAGTCTTAGGATTGCTCTGCAGTCTTGTGAATGCGAATGTTTATGGGTCACAGTTTCCACGTACCATCAGGTGGCCTGTGTGCTCGTTTGTCATCTCTATGCCATAAAAAATAAAAATAATAATTAATGAATGATATTTATTTAATATGGTAACATTGTGAACCATGCCGCTGATGTCCCGCTCGGTGTGACAGGTGGTGAAGACACCGAAGCGCACGCCGTCATTCACGACGCGCCGCCGCACGCAGAGCTTCCGCCGCCACCGCCGCGGGGACGCGGAACTGCCGCCCGTCGAGATAGAAGGTATTGAATAAAAAAAAGTAGTAATATGTAGTGTGGTTGCCGGATTAGAATATTTATTGCCACTCCAAGTCTTCCCGTGGATGTCGTAAAAGCCGACTAAGGTAATAAAGGCGTGTAGTACTGTTAGGCGATGGGCTTGCAACCTGTCACTAATACACTGGTAAACATCTTCGCCTAAGTGCGCAAAATGTGGTTACAGAATTATCAAAAAGTTTTTATAGTTGTTGGAAATTCTGTAGCTCTGCCTACCCCACTCTGGGAATAAAGGCGTGAGTTTTTGTATGCATGTAAATATGTAGTAAATGAGTGAATCTACCAGCGCTTTGGACAACACCATCATTGCGGAGTAGAAGCGCCGCAAGAAACTCTATTTATTTATTTATTTATTTATTTATTTATTGAACAAGAACGGTTTACACCAATTACACTTGCCAACATATTTATAGTGGACTTTTATAGTTATATCATGCATTTATTATACCTAAAACAGTTAATCCACATTCATACACACTCTTTCTCACACATTAAAACACCCATTTCTTCACTAACATTCACGCACAATCATTTTCAACGCATCTCACAATACGCCCGACTTTGGGACATTAACCTGGACCAGTGGTCAATAACAATATCCACTTGGGGATCCGTACGCAGGAGCCCATTGAGTGAGGCGATCATGTCGCACAGTGGTGAGTGGCGAATTTTATTTATTCCATTCTTCTCAGGCTATCTAGAGCGCAAGCAAGAGTCGGGCGTGGGTGGCAAGCGCGCCACCGTGCGCTCCTGGCGCTCCTACTACTGCGTGCTGTGCGGCCAGCTGCTGTGCTTCTTCAGGGATGAGGTGGACTTCGGAGCCTCCAAGGCTGCAGCGCCTCCTCAAGCCATCCTTAACGTGAGTTGTATAGATAGGTCGATAAATGTATGGTTAGAGAGCTGTTGAATGATCAAAATTGCAATTAGTTCCCATTTTGTTCTCATTTTCATCTCGTCTATATTCCCATTTCGTCCACATTCTCATCTCGTCCATATTCCCAACTCGTCCGCATTCTTAATTAGTCCTCATTCCTAACTCGTCTGCAACCTAACTCTGTTGGGCTGTTTGATGTCAATGCGATCACTCGTAGACGAGATAAGAATGCGGACGAATTGGGAATGTGAACGAAATGAGTATGTGGACTAAATGGGAATGTGGACGAGATGAGAATGTGGACGAGATGAGAATGTGGACGAAATGGGAATGTGAATAAAGAGAACTTGACCGTCATCAAGGAACTTTTATAGTCTTTCTAAGTACGTCTGTCCGTCTCTTCATCTCCCACCGTTGCATTGTTATACATTCAAATAGAGTAATTTCCTAAACTTACGATTTCACGATTGTTTCGCTCTACCCCGCCTAGCCCTTCTGTAGCTACATCACTGTGTGTATGTGGGCGTTTTCACAAAAAAGTGTACACAATTAAGGATTGAAATTAAGGAACAATTCAATTCAGTTTTGTGACGAAAATTAGCTATATATTGACGGCCGCATTATATGGCTAATTTTCGTCACAAAACTGACAAAGTTAAAGTTCCTTAATTTCAGTCCTTAATTGAGTACACTTATTAGTGAAAACCCCCTATGTGTCTGTGTCTCTTGTCAATTAAGATGAGCGTTATTTTATCCTACTTTAAAAAAAGCCAGGGTGCTGGTAACACACTGTATATCGACGGCCGCATTGTATGTCTAATTTTCGTCACAAAACTGACAAAGTTAAAGTTCCTTAATTAACCCCCATGGTGTGTCTGTGTCTCTTGTCAATTGACAAGATTTCATATTTTCAAGACTTAAATTTTATTCGTTTTATAGATACTGTTTGGAAGGAGAAAGACACTAATAGTTTTAAATTTTCTCTAGAATGAATAATTATTTTATTATTAATTTATTAAGATGTACTTATTCTAAAAGGGCGTAACTTCATTTCTACGACACAATGGACATATTACGTTAGTCCAATCTGTATATAAAAAAGTATCATGTCAACCGATAAAGGGCCACTTGCACGAAAAGTTTAGACTCTAACTCGAGTTAAAATGACAGTTATCGTATGAATCTGACGTCTACTAACTCGAGTTAGTGCCTTAACCCAGGGTTAAATTCTGCGTGCAAATGGCCCTAAGTCTCTATCCATCTGTCAATAGTGTCAATGTCTAATTTGAAGTATGACAGCTTTTTTTCTCGTGAAAAAGGCAATGGTAGGGGGCCATTTGCAACGTTAAAAGATGGCGGATGTGTAATTTGTTTTAGTTTAATTTTTTTGTGTATTTAGGTGTTCAAAGTTCTTTTCTGATAGTGATTTGTACTTTTTATGCCATTGTGTTGCACAGTGATTGAAAACTTGGACTTATTTCGCGTATCTGGCATCTTTCTTCTCGTTACAAGTGGACTCGAAGTGGTACATAGGTTAAAACTATCTTGACCTCTGTCCTACAAACTACCGAACAACGTTGCCCCCAATCTCCCCAGAGAAGATTGGATTGTATTTTATTGCTATATTGATTTATACTTATATACACTTGACACTGGCGAAATCACTGATTCGTGGAAACGCCATAGCCCGGCGGTAGTAGCTGTTGAAGTCGCCGCGGGGCAAAAAAAAAAAAAAAAAAAAGGCAATGGTATTATATTTTATCTATTCAGGCATAGTATTGGTAAAACTCGGCATTTTTATTAACTTACTTGTAATTTTGAAAATAAAGAAAAAAAAATCTAAATAAATATTTTGCCGTGTTCAGGAGGCAAAACCCTTTCGATTCGTATAGTAATTTGCAGGTGTCACCAAAATGAAATGTTGTCAATTAAGATGAGTGTTGTTGTTGGTCAGGCCCGCTGCGAGTCCGCGGGCGACTACACGAAGCGCGCGCACGTGTTCCGGCTGACGTGCGCGGACGGCGCGGCGTACCTGTTCGGCTGCAGCTCCGCGGCGCTGATGCGCGACTGGGTCGCCAAGCTGGCCTTCCGCGCCGAGCTGCCGCCCGAGCTGCAGCTCACGCCCTACGCGCCGCCCGAGTCGCCCACCGCCGAGCTCAAGCGCCGGCTGCACAGGTAACCCTCGACACTGGGAACTTACGAGGGCCGTTCCGAAAGTTTTTTTTTTTTTATGGCATAGAGAAGACAAACGAGCACACAGGCCGCCTGATGGTAAGTGGAAACTGTGACCCATAGACATTCGCATTCACAAGACTGCAATGCAATCCTAAGACTGCAAATGCGTTGCCAACCCTGAGGCTAAGATGGAATGCCTCTATGCTAGTCATTTCACCGGCTGTCTTATCCCCAAACCGGAACACAACAATGCGAACACTGCTGTTTGGCGGTAGGTTAATGGATAAGACGGTGGTAGCTATCCGGACGGACCCTGCACAAGGTCCTACCACCCGCAAAAAGTGAGAAAGTGAAAAAGTGTTTCTAGCTGTGTCGACATTTATTGAAATATATTAATATTGTTGATACATTCATAAAGCAAATTTTATTACGAACAGGTTTTGTCAAAAATATTAGTATAATGTACGTATGTTTTTTTTTTTAATTTTCACAGAGAAGTCGTTTTCTATGAAATTTGAATTTTTGGTGAAATCATCAGCTTTTTGGTATTCAATACCTGTGTCAAATCTAAAGGGGTCGTCTGATTCTGATGATATTGCCCGTGATGGAATCG
Organism: Acleris laterana; assembly: GCA_963966035.1. Lineage (NCBI taxonomy): Eukaryota > Metazoa > Arthropoda > Insecta > Lepidoptera > Tortricidae > Acleris > Acleris laterana. Next base: position 9,391,617 of record OZ014464.1, read on the forward strand.
TCAGTATTTTTAATATATTTAAGCAGCTTGTTTTACTCTATTCCCAAATATAGTACTTACTGCACAAAATGCTTTCATTGAAAGTCACTAAATTTTCCTGGAGACTCTAATTTAGACATTTCTTCAAGGCTTGTTTACTCCATATTCTAATATAGATGTTAAAGGAAACGTATGGTTTAAAATAGGACTGATATACTACACGTTTTGTAATATTTATATTGGAAAAAATGAAAAGGTTACTATTTTTGAGACCGTCTTAATAATAGCAAAAATCTAGCCCAGGAATACGTCGCTTGCATATTTTTCAAAGCGTTAACACGTCTAGTGTTAAAAAAATCGTAAACAACAAACGAAAAGATTTACATCTATGATTTTTGGACACAATGTTTATATTGGAATTTGCCTTAAATTTCCATCAACAATATAAATTATATTTCAATAAATGTCGACACAGCTAGTAACTTTCGGAACGGCCCTCGTAGAGCTTTTCCAGAAAGGGCGAATTCGCCGCGATTCTCTCGCGCGTATTACGCGCGACCGTTGCGTCCACAACGCGCGAGCATTTGGGCGCTCCATTTCCCTCGATACGTGCACTCGCTCTAGAGTTCGCGCGTTAACTGGACGCAACAAGGCGTCCCTAGTATCTCGACTCGCGAGCAATACGCGCGAATCAAGCGCGAGTCGAGAGTCTGGCGTAGTGCACGCGATTCACGCGCGTATTTTGAATTCGCGCGATACGATTCGCGACGAATTCGCCCCTTCTTGATAAGGTCTTAAATAAATATAAAGGGACAATCTCACAAACTTAAGACGGCTAGTTTAAGAAGACAATCTCGAGAGTACTATCAAAAGATGGCAAATTTAAAACAGAAAACTTACGACTGCAATGTCAAGACGGTCATGTCAGGACAGCAAACTTAAGACCGCAGTCTAAAGTCGTCAAGCTGAACAGGAGACTGCAGATTGAAGATTTAATGGCATCTTAAAACTTAAATGCCAAGGCAATAGCACGATTTTAATATCGAGACTGCATTTTTTAGGTTGCACTCCGAGCCGCACACATCTCAAAACTGCAGTTTAAATAATGCAACCTTAAGCCCGAAATGTGTTAAAACCGACGTGCGTGCATGACTCGATGTATGAATGTGGAAGAAGCGAAAGAAATTTGTCAAGATCGTAGCAAGTGGAAAGAAGTGGTCTCTGCCTACCCCTCTGGGGAACAGGCGTGATTTAATGTATGTATGTATGCAAGCCCGAAATCTAATCTTAAGATCATATATCATATACATACACCGGATTGACGGGGGCAAAAATATACCAGTGCTAGTGATTCATTAAATATGGACTAAGTTTATCGACTACTTTTTTCGTGACATATGGATCTTATATTTCTTGTAATATTAAGTCGTACTGTTATCTTCTATATCTGAATCATCAGCTTTCCATGAAGATAAAGGATCTTTTTTCTTTCGAGGCATTTTTAACCGACTTGAAAACAATAAAAATATATATTTGTCGGAATGCGTTGAATTATAGTTGCGATAAGTATAAATAAAAGAGGTTTGCACAATACTTATAAGGTATTCAAACTTGGCTATTACTTATGATAGGTGATGGAACCAGTAATGGACAAGGCACCAATAATGGACACTTGATTCTTATTTTACAGAGGATAATGGTTATTCATTTGTTTTGCAACTATCAATTTAGGACCGATTGAAATTTGAGTTAAGAGTGAAGTGTCCATTACTGGCGCCTGTCAGCTAAAAGTGTCCATTATTGGTGCCGTCACCCTAATGATGATTAAAAATAGCTTTTTATCGATGTCGATAAACTTAGTCGACATTTAATGAATCACTAGCACTGGTACATTTTTGACCCCTTCAATCCGGTGTATGATCGTATATCAGAATCCTATTAAACAATTTATCAATATTTTCAGAAGCGCTTCATCATCATCATCGAACGCGTCATCCCCTGAACCCCAGCGGCGCACGCGCACCCAGGCTGAGATCCTGCAGCAGCACAGAGAGAGCCAGAACAGAGAGAGCCAGAGGAACAGCGTGCAAGACAGAAGCAGTGTAGACCGAAAGAGCGTGGCAGAGAAGATTACGCCTGAAAGAAATATTGGTAAAGTTAATTCAAATAATTCAAATTTAATTTGTCAGGATCGTAGCGAGTGGGAAGAACTGGTCTCTGCCTACCCCTCTGGGAAACAGGCGTGATTTAATGAATGAATGAATGAATGAATTCAAATACATTTGCGTTATCTGTATGTATTTATATCTGTGGGACTAAAACTCCTTATTATTTTCCTAGGGATTAAGACTGCACCGAGCAAACGTCGAGCGTCCAGTGGCGCCCTCATTACTATTATTGTGTTTTCTAATTAACTAAAAAAAGTCCTTGCAATCAGGCGATTCGTTTTTGTAGCGCAAGTACACAATTTATGGGATACGTAACAAACTTTAAAAACAATTACCGTTTGAGTAGTCAGCTTAACGGGAAAAGGTGGCCACTTTTTTCCGTTAAGTTGATAACTCGAAGGTGAATTGTTATTAAACTATATGATATACCCTATAAGTTGTTTTTTCATTTGTAGTATAAAAACCTACCGACCAATTTGAAGAAAATACTTTAATTTATTAGAAAACACAATAATAGTTATGAGGGCGCCACTGTACATCCGGCGTACGCTCGGCGCAGTCTTAATTCAAATAACTCAAATTTAATTTGTCAGGATCGTAGCAAGTGCGAAGAAGTGGGTTCTGCCTATCCCTCTGGGAAACAGGCGTGATTTAATCCTGGATTAACACATAAGTTTCCGAAGGAATAAAGATAATCGAAACCTACGCGGACGAAACTTTCGCATTGATAATAATGGTTGTATGTATGGCCCAATGCATATTTTTTGGGTAAAACGGCAGTTTTCTACTGAATAAAGCAACTAGAGACTACATTCTTCACACCATTTTCCTGATTTTACATCATGGATGGGTTTTATGAGACAAAATTGTTATTTTAGGCAAAAATGGAGCGTTTTGAGGTTATAAAAGTGTTTACAATCAGTTTGTATGGAGTATATGTAGTGTTTTATATAGTTCATTGACGTCCATTTTTATATTTACAGAATCAAGCGTGTTGCCGTCGCTACCGCCGAGAAAGCCTCCGAGCCAAGAGGACGTATCTGACATCGTTCTTAGGTAATCTACATGTTTCTTTAGCTGTCATTTTGGGTATAGACACAATAATTATTTAAAAAACGAACAAATCTTACCACGTTTTATATAACCCTTTATAGGCCAAAACTAAATATAGACCTGAATTCTAGCCTCATTAGATTTCTCGTATTCGCACAAGTTTCTTTCCATAGCAAGTACAAAAAATATCAGTTATAAGTGGTAATTTTTATTTTTTAGTTCCATGTTTTAAAACTGTCTCTTACAGGGTTAACACTAGTATCGTAGTTAAGCTAATAAACGAGATAAACCCTAATTCTGTGCAGTATGCACCTTAAGACTGCGCCGAGCGTACGCCGGATTACTATTATTGTGTTTTGTGATAAACTAAAGTATTTTCTGGTAATTGGTCGGTAGGTTTTTGTACTACACACAACTTATAGGGTATATCACATAGTTTAATAACAATTCACCTTCGAGTTATCAACTTCACTAAAAAGAGTGGCCACCTTTTCCCGTTAAGCTGACTACTCAAAGGGTAATTGTTATTAAAGTTTGTTACGTATCCCATAAATTGTGTTTTTACTTGCTCTACAAAAACGTATCGTCAGATTGCAAGGAAATTCTTTAGCTAATTAGAAAGCACAATAATACTAACGAGGGCGCCACTGGACGCTCGACGTTTGCTCGGTGCAACTTAAAATAATGGATTTCATCAATGCGATCCGTGTAGTTGCCGGGTTAGAATAGTGCCACTCCATGTCTTCCCGTGGATGTCGTAAAAGCCGACTAAGGTAATAAAGGCGTGTAGTACTGTTAGGCGATGGGCTTGCAACCTGTCACTAATACACTGGTAAACATCTCAGCCTAAGTGTGCAAAATGTGGTTACAGAATTATCAACAAGTTTTTAGAGTTGTTAGTAATTCTGTAGCTCTGCCTACCCCACTCTGGGAATAAAGGCGTGAGTTTATGTATGTATATCTTCTCCCTCAGGAATTCTGAACAGCCCTCGTCTCCCTGGGGCCGCACGCGTTTCTCCAATGGGCGCGACCTCAACTCGGAGTTCATCCGCTCGCAGAGAGACGGTGAGTACCACCACAGGGGGGGAAGCTGTAGAATTAAGGGGGAGACTACTATAGAGGATGGAGAACAAGGGGGTAGACAACACACAGCTATAGAGGGAGAATTAAGATAGGATAGGGTGGTAGGACCTTGTGCAGGGTCCGTCCGGATCGCTACCACCATCTTATCCATTAACCTACCGCCAAACACCAGTGTTCGTATTGTTGTGTTCCGGTTTGGGGATAAGACAGCCGGTGAAATGACTAGCATAGAGGCATTCCATCTTAGTCCTCAGGGTTGGCAACGCATTTGCAATCTTGTGAATCCGAATGTCTATGGGTCACAGTTTCCACTTACCATCAGGTGGCCTGTGTGCTCGTTTGTCTTCTCTATGCCATATAAAAAAAAATGGGGTGTATAGAACTACGGATTAAATAAATAGGATAGTTAATAAAACACGTTGTCTTTTCACAAGGCTTACTGCAACAACTTTATTTCAAACGAAGGTTATACATGTCATAGTAAATGACAGTGACAGTTTCTATTAACTAAAAAGACCAACAGATGGTGTTAGTTGTTCCATTGATGTAATAATTATAACAATAGGTTAACATAGCTATCGATGAGATCTCGTATATTTAGAAACAAGTCTAATAAAAAGTTGTATAAAGTATTACTAGTTGCAAAATTAGAATTAGAAATAGAAAGAAATAGCATATTACACAAAAAGAAGGAAACAAAATATATAGTATTACAAAGTTACAACTATCAAATAGTGTCAATAGTGTTAATTAGTTCAACATGTACCGAAATATCATAAGATACCGGTACATTTCAATCACTTGCTCTAAACGAATTTTTAGAATTATATTTAACTATGAATTGCAGACATTTGCTTTAAAATATTGATTTATACATTTAGAAATTTTGCCAAATTTAGCACACGTTGGTAATATGTAAAATTGACTATACTCAAACTTTTGTCCAACAGAAAACGACCATTTCGAAATTATTTATCGACAGAAAATATTTGCTTCTGTGACGTCTGGCATTTCGCTTATTGTGTTTGTCCTTTATATTCCTAAGCATACGTTTCAAAAACATACCCTCAAAATATAGTAGCGGACGGCGCGCCGCCGCTCCCCCTCTCGGGGCCCCCCGACCGCCCCCCGGCGATCCCCGAGCGGGCGCCGAACATGCCCGAGCGGCAGCCGAGCGTGCCCGAGCGCGCGCCTAGCCAGGTGTCCGCGCTCGTCAACAGCTACCAGCAGAGGGTGTCTAGAGACCAGAACAGGAACATGCCGAGCGCCTGGCAGAATTACGAGCGGCAGAACAACAACTGGAGTGTGGAGACGTCGCACTTCTACTCCGCTGGCGAGCCTGGTCAGTTTGGGCGATTAGGGACATCAGTGACTGATTGTAATAGAGTTAATTATGCGTAAAAAAAAACAGTATGTACAGTATTTGAAAAAAAACATGTCGCGTGGTAAACGGATTCGGGTTAACGCTTCAAAAGAGAGTACAGTTTCATGTCTACATATGGAAATTGGAAACTTAAGGAATAAGTTAAACTAAAAACTTTAAGCCCAATTATGGCATAACTATAATTATTTTTGATTTACTAAAATATTTGAGGTATTAGTTGCGCTTAAGTCCGAGTTAGTGGACTTCACTAAAATTTAAATTCTGTACACAAATTCAACTAATACAAAAATACTAAGCTTATACTCGTACAATAAGCATCTATAGTTTCATAGGATAAAACCATGATAAAACAAAGCACTTTCCGCGTCTGTCTTTACAATCAGTCACTGGCAGATAGAAGGCTAAACCTGGTTAGAACGATTTGCCTGCTTGGAGACTCTTCTAGCGACTGCTTCCAGTTCTTAACTAACTGTAGTCGTAGTTAGATTAACATTTGTTGTATTTAGACTAAATTTACTTATGATTATGTTAATAACGAGATCGTTACAAGTATAGTCACAATAAAAAATGTTCGTCACTTTTCGACTCTATTTCAACGCTTTTAAGGTCCAAAAGTGACGAACCTTTTCTTACCGTGAATACACAGTAGAACATAAATTTGTGACCCAACTTAGGTCCAACGCCAATCTGACATTCTACAACAAATTTCTCATTCATGAAACGAAGATAAGATATAGATCCTGTGTCAATAAAAGATACACATATTAATAATTGATCGCCGAAAACTCTCTCCACTAGTTTGTCGAATCAAAACATATAAATCCCGTCTCAAAGAGACACGTAAATAGTTCATCGCTTGCTCTACTCTTAGTGACGTATCTTTGTTATTTACATATCATCGTTTGTTTTTATTAATTTGTAGTATATTCAGGAGATGTTTACAAAGAAATTATTTAAAAAAAATCTATTTCAATTGGTACAATGTACCGGTTTTTGATTAAATCAATCAAATATAAATCTGTCAAAGGTTAAACATTTCCTGAAATAATAGACCAGTGGTTTTTTTTTCAACTTGGTTTCAATAGTTTTAACTGCGTTGGAGAAGTGGTATTATATCTTGCTGTATTACTAGTTTTTAGGTCATAAATTATTTCTCTGCTACTGTTATACATCCTTCTAAAATGTTTTATGTATACCAAATATAATATTCTTTAATTTAAATTGTTAAAAAATATTGCATTCGAGTGAAATTAATCTTATTATACACAAATAAATTCAAGTAAATTTACTATCATATAATTTTATTTCACAAATGATTTTGGTTTTATTAAATTCATTGAATGCAATATTTTATTTAAACTATTTTCAAATCATCGGTATTAAGACAAGGTGGAAATCAAAATGGTTTTTAATATATTTGTCTTATCACCTATGATTTTATAATGTAATTTCTATGATTTAACTATCAATATATCATAATATTATTTATTTATTGGACGCTCGCAGGATCCAGCCATCTTCTATACGTTCTTCATAGGGTTCAATGTATGTTATGTTATAACATATATATAATAGATTTAGAATGTCTGTCCGTCTAAGCTTTGCTTATACTATTATACATTTATTATGTTTGTATGTGGGTTGTGTTTTTCTGTTTGTTGTTTTATCTAACGGCTAAAGGACACCGCACGGAAAGTATGGAAAAAAAAACATCGGTGAATTTTGATAAAAAAAATATATGTTACGCGCCTTGATCGATATATAAAAATACTTGGAGCGCAATAAAATCCTATGACTAGTTTTTGACAAAAAAAAATTTTTCTGAAAAATCAAGGGAATTCGGTTCCATAGAAAAATGTATGAAGGAAAAAAAAAAGTGTTCTGTTTTGGACGAAAAAAATATATGTTTTAGAAACCATTAAATTGATCAACTTCATCAAAAAAACTTCTTTCAAAAAGAGTTTGGTTTTTAAGTTATAGCGTTTCATAAAAATAAGTAAAAAAGGTCTTTAATTTTTGGTTTTTGTTTTAATCGTTAATATTTCCGTTTATGGCGATAGTAAAAATAACTAGAAACATACTGTGTGCATCTTTTTTACTTACATAAGTTTCACCTAGTCACCTATTCTTCAGTATTTAGATTTGAAATGAATTTTAAGGAAAATATCTTGGTTTTTCGTGTTTTTTTTTTAAACCGATCGGTGAAAAATTGTGCAATTTGAATATTTTATAAGTTGTGTTATTGTTAACATAAATCATTAAAATTCAAACATATTCTATGAACGGATTAAAAAAAAATCATTTTTTAAGTCTTATTATTATTAACTTTACACTCACTAGCTCCATCTTATCTATATACAGTATTTTTATTCTATAATACACTCTACTCATGTTCGTTCGGATCTCGTCAACGAATTGGTCGTTGCCCAGCGTCAATAACATTTTCGACAAAATGCGGTATCGGTTTACCAAACATTTTGCGCAGCCCAAAAACCACAGAACGCTAATTTACAAAGTATTTATAATTACGTCAAAAACACAATTTACATTTCAAGAAAAGGCCAATCCGAATACTGGCTGGATAGACACACAAACTAATGGCTTTCTGAGCATATTGCCGATTAAAAAAAAACTTAACTTTTTTAACTCCTAGTATTGGCGGGAAAACGATTGTCATTAATTGTAAGAGCGAAATAAATTATAAAAATGTCTTTTAGATTTCGTCTAAACTGTTTTGTGTGCAATGTGTCACAGTCAGTGGCACAAATGAGCCGCATTAACGAAAATGCTTTGATTCAAGAGGTAGGTTCACTGTTTTTACGAAGTTACTGGTCATTATTATTGAAAAGTGGAGTGAACAAAAGTTTTGATTAAAATTCTTTATTATTATTGTGAGGTAAATAGTTGTTTCATATTTGTTTTCAATGTGATAATTAGGTCCGGACCTTTGATCAATTTATTATTTTATTACTGACTAATAGCAAAAGTAAATAAAAATCACATTTAAAAATGTTGAAAAAAAAATGTATTTTCAGATAGCGATCAGTCGACGACTTATGTAAGAGAAGCCACTTATTGAAACAAATGACGCAACTCGACTTTGTTTTACTTGCAAAATGGGGATCTTAAATGAAATAAGAAATCTAGAAGCAAGTCCTGATTGCCTTCGACTAAATGTTGTGTTGCAAGCTGAGGGACATAGTTGTTTCGTGCGCAATAACAACTTCGACACTGTAAAGGTGCCTTTGCAGTGTAGGCTAATTTTTCATGGATTATGACATATATGTATATACCCGAATATTTTAAATACTGCCAAGATCATTTAAATAAGGAAGAAAATTGATGAAGTTCGAATACAAGAAATAAAAATAAAATAGCTACTAAAAAATTTCGTGTTCGTAAGGTTTTTAAATCATTTGTAGGTCAATGCATCCATTTCTATAATAAATTACCTGACGAAGTTTTAAAGTTACCATTTCCAGTACTTAAAACTTACTTGAAAAAGTCGCTAATGTCTAAAGCTTACTATAGGGTCGAGGACTATCTATCAGATAAAAGTGCTTGGCCTAAACTAAACACCCAAATAACTTAATAATAACTTCATCGTAAGAAATATGTAAACATTGTATATTGTCTAGGGGACACGGTTTCTGTAGGAGAATGTATCGAAACTTTTTATGTAGTTGTATTACACCATCATAATTAAGTATAATTTTTCATAATTATTTTCTATTACTTACTACCAATTAGTTCTGGAGAAAACTCAGAGTTTTGACACATTTTCCTGCTCAACTACGCGTGAATACATTTATTTCTTATCATATGTTAGATTCATTGTTTTATATAATGCTAGGTTAAGTTTTAAAATTGTACCTATATTTAAAAAACGACTAACTGTTGAGTTTCTTGCGGCGCTTCTTCTCAGCAGTGGTCTCTTGCGAAGCGCTGGTAGATTTTTGACGTGTAAAAGTGCCCGTGGG